>BLKM01006559.1:0-25071 GCA_013340265.1 Coptotermes formosanus
AAACACTAATCACCAACAAATGCACAAAGAGTGTTTTATCATCAATCCTAACACATTCCTACATGATTCGACCCTTCTGGGTCATCTTCAGGGAGCATATTTTTTTATCATTATATTAAGGTTGCACTTTGTGGTTGAGTGAGAATGTGCTGTTGACTGCGTACAGCCTTGTCTTTGGAGGCGTGAACTCTCACTCAACTATGAAGTGCAACTTTAGTGTAACGATAACAAAAAAGTTCTCCCTGAAGATGACCCAGCAGGGTCGAAACATGTAGAAGTGTGTTACAATTGATGATAAAACTCTCTTTGAGCATGTGTTGGTGATTAGTGTTTTTGTAGAGAAGGGTCAGTTTTTAATTTCACCATGTTCTCTCTCAGTGCTTGCATATTTAACGTGTAAGCTTGCCTGCAGCTCCTCCCATTTACATTTTTGAGCAGGATGAACAATTTTAAGGATATTGTAGAAGAACACTTTTTCCACTGAAGGACACTTCAGCGCCATGCTTTCTAATGTAGTGTTGTTAATAATAAGCAAGCAGCGGACAACTAAATTTTTTACATCATTCAATCATACTAATAAATTCCTCCTCTACGTAAGCAATAAATTTAATTTATGATGTCAATAGGTATTCCATGAATTAGTAATTACACAAACCACTTAAAGCACAACAGTAACTATATGCAAGAGCCTTTTTAACGGTACAAATATGTGCATTCTCTCCTCAAAATCTATTTAGATATTTCATTTGATTCCGTGATAAATGGGTTTCTGGCACCATGGTATGACGCGTCCTCAGGTTGCGAATAGAGGATCGGTCCCCAGTATGGAGGGTAGCCGCGAATATATTGAATAAGCAGTATCGGACAGCCGAAAAGGGGAGATCCTCCTGCTTGGGGGTTGGGCGAGGTGTTAATAAACGTAAAAATGGTAATTTTACGAAACATTTAAAAAATCCTTGGACTTGAACAGATCCTTGGTTTACGTTTTACTAAATAGGGGGTTACGGTAGATATGTGGGCCTAAGAGGGATAAGGTGACTGGAGAAGACTGCATAATGGGAAGCTTTATGGTTTATACTCCTCACAAAATGTTATTTGGGTGATCAAATCAAGAAGAAGGAGACTGATGGGGCATTGGCATATATGGAGGACAGGATGTGCATATAGGGGTTTGTGGGTAAACCTGAGGGAAAGAAAACACCTGGAAGACCTAAGCGTAGATGGGAGGATGATATTAAAATGCATCTTTAAGAAGTGAGATAGGGATATGGACTGGCTTGATCTGGATCGGGATGGGCACAGGTGGCGGGTCCTTGTAAATGCGGTTATAAACATCCGGGTTTCATAAAATGCAGGGAATTTCTTGAGTAGCTGACGACCTATTAGGTTCCCAAGAAAGACTCTGCTCCATGGAGCCATTTGATTCTCTCAACAAGGCGCAATGATTCTTCCCAGAAACATTTACACATTGGTATTTGTAATGAATACCGAACATGTCTTTGTGTATTAGAAAAAAATTTTTAAATATCGGGCCTATTTATATGATATTGATGCTTCAAAGTTTTATTAAGCTGTACAAGCCACGCCTATGCCATTTTGTTTAGTTGGATCACATACGTTCTTGAAAAACCACACATTCACACAGCAACAAAGACAAACGTATTAAAACACGTATGTGTAGTCTCGCAGTCCATCTACATATCCAGCTACACGCCCAATCCTCTCGCCCACACAGGCGCGCGCGCATGCACGAGATTCATGAAGTACTGCATTTCGTGCTGACTAGAATTCAAATGAAAATCTCTGCTTTGCGTATTGCTCTCATGGAGTAGTTTACTTTCTTAACATGAAGCTGCGTGATCTGGAATATTTATCAATTCAGTAATAAGCAAACTATTTCTGAATAAATTTGTAAGGCGACTGCAAATGTGTACTGATTTACAATTTATTTATTTTTATTTTATTTAAGGAATGGTAGATTTTGAACATAATTTCGTACATTAAGTAGTGTAAATTTTGTATCTCTCCGTGTATTTGCAATTTATGTCCTTAATAAAATAAGAGTATTTGAAATACACGTTCATGTTTCTCATCAAACCCGTAACACCAAAGATAAGTTCCTATCAGTAAGCCTGGATAAATGACAATAACACTTCTGTATATAAAGCCAAAAAAGCACTAAAGTTCTCACATATTTTGCCACGTCAACAGATGTTACCCTACTGTAGTAAGAATTGTAATATAATAATAATAATAATAATAATACCTTATAACAGAAATACAGCACATGTGGAATTTTAAAACAAAGGTGACGCCAGTTATAATACGGGCAACTGGAACCATTTCAAAATCCTTCAGAAAATACTTGAGCAGCGTACCGGGACAGCACGATATCAAGGAACTACAGAAAACAGCTATACTGTGCACAGCACACACACTGCGGAAAGTGCTAATGTAGAAGCACAAAGGAGTTTAATATTGAAGAGAGCGTTATATGAGCCATTAACAGTACGCGCAGAACAACTGCGGCACTGTGTACCCTAGAAACGTGGTTTGTCTCAGGTATAGAAGTGTGAATACCTTGCATGAAGGAGATGATGATGATGTATGGATACAAAATATACAGAAGATTTAATGTGACAATTTGCTTTCATCGGGAAGAATTACGACTTCAGATCAACTTAAAAGACATAAAATTCGAAGTTTAATGTGGCCAATAATTAGAACATCATTACTAATCGCGATGATGATGATGGCGTTGGTGATGATGATGGCGACGATGACGACGACGATGACGGCGTTGCTAATAACCCATTAATCAAGATTTAAATATCTGAGGACAATCATTATGAGTGTAAAACAGCTCCAAGGCGAAATAAAAACACAAGAATAAAACGTGGAAGGCTTGAGTTTTTCATGATGCTGAAGGTTCATATTATGTTATGGCTTATGGTAAAATAATAGAGTGTGGCAGGTCGAGCACTTTTAAATGTACACACTGAAGATGGAGGCATCCTTTTTTTCTGGAAGGTTGGTATGCGTAGACCAGTCCAGACATAGTAACATGTGCTAGAACACAAAAACACCAAATGAGAATATCATTAGGATATGGATATTCATGGCGTGGGATGTGTGTTCTTTTTAAATGTTGTGGGCCTCTATAGCACTTACGTGTATATATCACTTCACTTTCACTTCATTTAGTCCGATTCTCTTCTACTCTGCGGTGCAAGGGACGTGTATATACGAGTTGGTAATTATGTCTGCCTTGCAATCAAATCCACTCATTTTAAATGCTGTAAGAACAGCTCATTTTACCTTGCAAGGTCACAGCAATTCAGTTGAATGAATTGCATTTGTAAGTTCTAAAATTCAGTTGAACTAATGATTGTGTAACAGATATCCTGGAGTTGAAACTTCCGTTCAGAAAACAGAACATTTCTTGATGCATACATTTTCATTAGCCTGAGCTCCACGTCCCCGTTACCTCCCGTGTTTCCATTCTCTGCTGCCTGATCGCAGTTGCTGCTGAATGGGTCACATAAGCTGCATTCTTTGTCTCTTGTATACAAATCAGACAGGAAATGCATTACAAGCAGGCTGTTGAGACCCATTATTCAGTCATAATTATGGCAGGAATAAATCGGTAAGTAAAGTTACTGGCTATGGATTTGAAGAGAGTGATTCGAATCCCAACACAGGCATAAATTATTCATTTTGCCATCACTTCCAGAAAGGCCCTGAGATCCACCAAACTTCCTACCTAGTAGCTACCGGAAGTGACGTCGCCGCAGCACGGAATTTAACACTAATCTCCTGTTATTAAGAAATTAACAGTTAGGTGGAGACTGTGCCTCTGCTGTTCCTGTACCCATTTTTTGCGTGGCTCTTGTCACAGAAACTGTTACAGACTTCCTTTTCTTTAGTTATTTTTAATGGCGTTCATAGGTGTTTTCTTATGTCTGAATGAAATTAGAGAATTAGGGTGCACGATGGATTCAGAAACTCGGAATTGGTTGAATTATTGAAGTTTTGTAAACACTGTAATGGACAAGCTCTATAAACCAGACCTACACAGAAATTGCGGGTAGCTGTTAATAATGTATTTCCTAAAGAAAGCCCGACACCATGCAGTTTACATAGACCTATTTATCCAGTTATTTATGCCTATGCTCCTTTAATTGCGTTGCATTTAATTCAGATTTTGAGTATAACCATCCCATTGTGTTATCAGAACTAAAGAACCACCAAACCAAAAGAAACACAAAAATTAAGCCAATAACTGTCCACTTCTCTACTACTGACAACACAAGAGGATGACTTTGTTAAAACAGTCAAACACAGTTGTGTATTTATTGTAAGAAGTCGTCTACACGGAATTCGGTGTACTCGACACTATCAACTTACGATTTTAACTTCCAAATAGGAAGAATTGTAATAGGTTTTAAACGTGTTGTGGAATCAATGTAATGTTCTATACTACTGCCACCAGATAATAGCCCTAATATCATTCCTCTTCATATAAAACATAACTTGAAGGCATGTCTTGACACTTACACGTTACTGGACGACATTTGTAACGGAGAGGCCTCTTCCGACGTTATTTTACTTTCCTTTGTATACGAGAGTTATTGTGAAAACTTTCCTGATGATGGCAGCACTGCCGAAACATGTAGCATAATTCTATGAAAATGAGTTTTGACAATAAATTCACAATTCTGTTTGACTATTTCTATCAGCTGACTGCTTAACCCAGACTTTATAACAATTAATTATACAATTTTTAATAAACAGTAAGTTACAAAGCATGTGGAAGGAAGCAGTCTTGAAACACTTTCAAATAGGCTGTTTTCTTGATGGCCATTATCCCTGCCTTGTACTCGGAAGTTTCAGTGTTGGTGTCTAGGCCCGAAGAACTGTTTTCTCTTTCTTCTAATGGCTGTCCTCAGCCTCTTCAGACAAATTCCTGGATAATACACTAAATTAGGCCTAAGCCATGACGGCTTCTTTCACACTTTTTCCCAATTCATTACTCACTTATCATTGTATCATTTGACGCTACGTAAGCTCGACTACTGACAGTGGCCTTAATTAAACTAGAAATAAAACAAATCACCAAATTCTAACAAGGGTTTATGTTTGGTTACAGGTTCATCTCCAAGTGTGAGCAGTGGCGGTAGCTCGATGCCGTCCTCAACGGCCGTGCCGAGTGTTGGGACCCTACCTCTTCCTACGGCCCTGCGGGACTTGTACGCCTCTGCAGTAGGGACAGCGAGTGGCTCTGGGCATTCTTTGGAGTCCCTCGTTTCCCAGCAGAGACTGCTAGAGTTGTCCCGCTTCGGACTCCGTCATTATGACTTCGCTCAGCACATGCTGACACAACAGGGCGCCGTCACCAAGCTACTCGGTACGCTACAGCAATTCACCCTTCAGTAGTACGCAGAACACATAACACTCTAGAGTGCCTGATTGAACGTTGCACGGAAAATGGATATCGTAGCTGAGGTATATCGTGCTCTTCCTCAGCCCCCAGTAAAATGTTGGAATATTACCACGATTATATAATGACAGCTTCTTTCAAATCCCTTTCCAATTTTTCAGCTATCAATCACCCTAATATTCGAGCTATACAGTCATTTTTAAATAACCCCACGCATTATTATTGGTCCGGTTACTCTAGGCCACAGTGTGTACGTTCAGGCGCTGAAAGATCTCAGTTACAGCCAATATATCTATCCAGAAGCCCCAGTTTTTGAGGAATCTAGAGGTTCTTCAAATTCTCTTGGGTGCTTTCATCGAAATCTCTAAGAAGTCAACCGGAATTAACTCAAGACTCTAGAATCTAAGATGCATTCAGTTAAATTTAATCGACTTCATGTGTTATGACTCTTATACATACACACACACACACACACACACACACACACACACACACACATACCACACATGCGTGTATGTAGGCCTATATGTGTCCAAATTAATGTAATTCGCATTTTAAGGTTTTGAAATCACTTTAGTATTTCGTATTCTAAGATCCATTGATCCAGTTTAATATTATATACGTCTTTGAGGTCTAAGAGGCATAAATAAAGTTTAATGCAACTCACATATTAGGTACAAAAACATAATAATCCAGTTTAATATAATTCATACATTCACGATCTAAGAACCTTTTAATCCAATTTAATATAATTCGCATTTTCATAACCTGAGATCCAATCCAATCTACTCAAATTCGCATTCTTAGAGTCTTCTGTAGACGGAGTTCCGCCTCGTTTCCAAACTGTCCATAGCCTCACTAATTCCAATTCGGAGCAGTCCTGCTTTCAAAAGCCACGGAGTTAAAAGGAAAGAACAATCATTGTCGGTACACGTTACTATGCAGCTCTAACCGTCACGTGGTGACGGCTGAACCAGACAAAGTCAGTTACGCTTTGTTACGAACTGTACGCTTCCTCTTGCAAGTAAACTGTTGAGCCACACGACAGTGAAGTACGTTGTTAACTAGGGTAAATATGTAATAATAAATAATATGGAAACAGTAGTAAAATGTCTAGTAAAGAGTATTGTATTCAGGGATTTAATGCCGTGTAATTAGTAGATGGGTACTGACGTTTCGGAAAACACGCTGACTTCATTTTAAGGGTACAAGAACATCAGCAGCTTGGCTTTCTTGGCCCAAGGTTTGAAGAATCTGTGACAGTCGCTTGTAGCAATGTTGCCTTACAAGATGACAATGTGAGAACTATAGTCCTTACGGTAGTAACTACAGAGATTATTGTTTTCTGGGATGTGACGCAGTGTAGTTTGACACGTAACAGGGTTTCGCAGGGGTATGCTCCTTCCATATTATATGCCACATGAGGAGGCAGTACACTCCTGTGAGGCACGACCACACTTTGCTCAATATTGACTGCCATAAGGACCCAATTCCGAATATTGCAAGTATCTTATCATTATGGTACATGAGACGTTCAAATGCAAGGTCTGTCAATGTCGCAGTCTCATACCACCCTCTCTCTCTCTTTGTCTTTCAGCGGTCACTTATCCACCTTCTCCTTTGATTTTGACTTTTATCGTAATGAAAACAATTCACGTCTCAAGATCTGGTAACCATTTT
This sequence comes from Coptotermes formosanus, assembly GCA_013340265.1. Taxonomy (NCBI): domain Eukaryota; kingdom Metazoa; phylum Arthropoda; class Insecta; order Blattodea; family Rhinotermitidae; genus Coptotermes; species Coptotermes formosanus. Next base: position 7,121 of record BLKM01006559.1, read on the forward strand.
TATGTCTTACATCCTACCAATTATGATAAAAAGATATACCTAATAAATTCCACATATAAAAACAAGACAGAAAGTAGAATATTTCACAGTTCCTTGAGGCATAAAATTCGCATCCTACCGAATGGTTCCTTCGTTTACGAAACGTTCAGTGCAGGTAATATCTTAATCTGAAGGTACATACCATAGAAAACCGCCAGCTTGCTCATTAATTCCCAACAGCACATAATCTCCAAGGGACAATTTGTAATTAATTGCAACAGTCTGTACAAATTACTAATAATATTTATTATCCTTTATCCATAATTTGTTAAATAAAGCTTCCGTTTAATGCCTGTGGAAATTTCTTAATATGTTCCTTGGATCTCTAACCGCAAGCAAGCGAGAGAACACGAAAGTATTTTTAATATTCAGCGCCTCTAATGGTAAGACTTTTATTCTGCGGTACAGTAACGCCCTCTCAAACCATTTCTAACATAGAAAGTTGTAATTATTAACTGGCAGATTTCTAACTCCTTGCAGGCACAGTGGTTGCCCGGCTGCTGCAAGAAACTGCGTTTGTAAAACACATAGCACTTGAGTATAGTTTTGATAATTATAACATATATCAACCTTCTGTTTGTGTAAGACAGGCTCTAGTGACAGCCCTTTCCTTTCTCCGCAGGCACGAGGTGAGCTGAAGCCCATTACAATCCCCCAAAATTAATCTTTTCATCTAATGGTAGCTTTTATAGGTTTCTCAAAATATATTTCCTTTGAAGAATACGTGTTTTCTGGAGGCATCTTCTTTTCTCATACTTTTTACATATGTAAAAGCTCTGACTATGATTTTGTGTCATTGATGATAATGATGGTAGCGAACTATATACCAAAAGTCTTAATTTGTTTACGGTTGCTGACCAGCTTCTTGACATACTTAAGTAACTGAGAGAGATCCAGTTTGAAGGCATGAACACAACATAACTCCTTTAATTTGACAAAGGAACAAAGGCGACATCCTACAACTGAAGAAACTGGGAAACTCTGAAAACAAATCGATCTCTAGGCAGAAAGTGTTAGGGAGACATTTGGTGGACTGATCTGCCCTAGCCGCAAGTTACTTATTCCACGTGCTTTTCTTTGTTTGAATTGCACGAGTATCAGAGAACCGCAAGAAAAGTAAAAATGATTTTAAAAATGCATTTCAAATAAAATCAAGTGGAATTCGTGCCTAAAATGCATGTTTCCTATGCAGAGAGACTACAGAGCTGCGTACCTAATTAACCTTTTAAAGCCTAGCGGTAACTTTACATACGACCAGGTTTAACGTTCAAAAATTCTACCTGGTGCCCACATTGCGTTTATGTGTTTTGTACGGATGTCAGAACAAACAGCAACTTTTGCCTTATACAGCATTAACAGATTGGTTTTGTATAACAGAGGTGGACAGTGTTTACAGCGCGGTACAGACTGAGTCCTTATATAAAACAGACGCGCCTCGTGTTTAAAGGGTAAGTACACATGCGTATACACCGATAAAATGACGCCAGCTACGGTTTCTAAATGCGCGGCAGAGACAAGCTTATTAATCTGTATTCTCTATATATCCATTCCTTTTATTTAAAACTTACAGGCTACGTTTTCAGCTGAATGCTACATATTTACATTCAGAAATTTCCATTAAAACCACTGTGCTTAGTACAGTATCAGAAACATCATAATTACGGAAAACAAAATTATGCTTATGGGTTTCAAATTACATGACACTTCAAATTCAGGCATAAGATCATTCTTTGTACTATTCTTAGTTAGCGTTGTGGACAAGTTTTGTCATACACTAATTGCCATATGATAAATTTATCAATGGTTTTCCCATAATCCAGTAAAGCAATTACAGCCGGTAAGTTAAATTCCCTGTTTCTCCATTAGTTGATTAATAACACAGATAAAATACGCACATGACCGACCTTTCCTAAACTTCTTCTGGGCCTCAACTAACACAGACTCATACGGAGTGTTCACTATTCCTGTGAATATCTTTACTCATATTTTGTATTAAGAGTTAAGAGGACCTACACCTCCGCAAAAAATGCCTCTCCCTAAATAAATTATTTAAGCTCGAGATGCAATTTTAACAACTTCGATGCTACTTATGACACATAACGCACAGGCGCCCTGGTTTTATTTTCCTTTATAGAATTACCGATGAAAATATTTACCAATATCTCAAATCTCTATTTCATTGTGGAAATGTTAGTCTACAAACAGAAGACCATTTTACCCAGCATGGAAAAATGCTTAAAACACGGTTTGTTTCGCACCTCATTAACATTAAGTTGTCAGGAAACCTGATCAGAAAACAACTGTGAAAGGTGCATAGTTTCCTAACAGACGAACTTAAAATGGTTTAAATCATAACAGGAAAACTCGTTGTCGAGGAATTATCGCCTATTTCAAATGCCAGATAAAACCTTTTGTGGCCCGAAGTCTGAAGATGATTGCGATACGGCTGAAAACACAAGGCAGAGAATTTTATCAAATGGATATATTAAAATTCGTCTCAGCATACGATAAGTGCCTTACCTGTCGCGGAGACCACGTGCAAAACTAGCTGAAAAACAGTACAACTATTTCCGAACTGTTCTTTTCAGCTTTAACAAAAAAAATATTTACCCACTGTAAACTCATTTTCTCACTGTTGCTCTTATATTAAATATGTAACAAGTTGTTGATGTACCTGGACAATCCAAACAAATTCGCTCATCCTTGAAAGTGTACTTTAGTATGCACAAAAATGTAATTTCTCTGTTGCCTGTTCTTACAGCGGAAGACACCTGAGTCTCTTTTCACAATACTCAGAATTCTTGCCGATACAGGCGGTAACAGACACTGCGCCGGCAGTGGTAGAATGAAAGAGTGAAGACGCGAAAAAATCTGTCATTTATAATATTGTTTATACTTATATGATTGCACTTATTTTTCGATATCCATATTTATGCCCCAATGTTTGTTCTGAAATTACTTAAATAGAATTTATTACTCAGTTTAAATTTACCGGCCCCATTTTGAAAATCTTAAGGCAAACAATGATATGTCAGGCGAACATGGAGTAGGCAAACATCTGTTAAACCAATAAGAATCTTGCAAAAGATGTCTGAAATTCAACCATTCATTCCGTAGCCTGTCTTAAGAGAGGTCCAAAAGCTCTTCCAAAGCGGGTTCTCCACAGACTGCGACCTAGTGCCTCCTTTTGCAATTCCCGTATCCTCTCGTTTCCTTAAGATCACTAGGTAGCTGCTTGCGTCTCTTTCCTCGTCTTCCCGTCACTTTATCCTTCCTTCTAGCTTTCCTTCAATAGCGTGTTTTAGAAGACAGTTCCTATGCAAGATGTGACCAATCCAGCTACTCTTCCTTCCCTTTATTCTACGTAGGATATTCCCTTCCTCCTTGACATTACCTATTAGGTCTACTTATTTATTTGTCACACGATCGGTCCGACTGATCTTTTACATTCTTCCCCAGCACCATATTTCAAAACTTCCCAGGTATTTCTGATCTACTTTCCGAAGTGTCCAGGTTTTATCACAAATGTAGCATTTTGCAAGTTTCTTCTTTAATTTTAAGCCCAATTTGCTTGTAAAAAGAGTATTCTTCTTGTTGAATGCTGCGTTTACCGTGACAACCCTGGATTTAATTTCACGTGCACATTTTGCAGCACTTGTTATCATGCTACCCAAATAAAGAAAATATTTTATATTCTCCAGTTGTTTTTGATGTACCTTAATCTGTACTTGAGGTGGGTGCCTTGTATTTTCCACATTCATTTCCATTCCATAACATCTTCCAATTTCGAACAATTTGATATCTGAAGTACGGCTAATTGTTTGTTTGACTTGAACTCTCTTCTTATTTTCTGTTAGTTGCTGTGTATTCTAATGTATCGACGTTCACAAGAACTATCTGATGTTTCACCACTCGAAGTCTCAGATTCTTCTAATAATATTCCAAATTTCAATTCGCATATTCAAAAAAAAAGTAACATTTAAAAATATTAGCTGTGTGTAGAAAAGCAGTGCCCCGCAATCCATGCGACTGAATAATCGGTGGCTCCAGTACAATTAGCCTACTAGCAAATTTGTCCCCAGATCTCTCAGAGTAAGACCTCCTGTGAGAAAAAAATTGGGTCCGAAAGAACCCACAAAAGGTTTTTGGTATTTTGTATGTTCACGGACCCTAGGTGTAGTGACGTCTGCTGGGGCCTTATATACTGCACTGCCTGTTTAGTGAAGTAGTCATCTCCATTCTGGAAATCCTACGGAGCATATGTACTGACTCACCTGTCGTTAGAATATATTTTTGATAAAATTCTACCAAGTTGTCCCTTTCTTTGACTTCTGTTGACTAAATTCGAATGTAGGTCTTACCTCTTACGTGTAGTTTACTGAACGACCATTTCATTATCTCGAACACTATACGACCATAACAAGGATGAATTGGAAATGATGTTAAAATAGCGGTCGTGACCTGTTTTAAGTTCTTACCAGAAAATTTTGCCTGGAGAACGTGAGGAGAACCATGACAGGCCTCGGTCATGACAGTCCGCTGTCCTGCCGAGATTCGAATTTGACATCTTCCGAATAGAAGTAAGAAACGTTACCAATTGGGTCAAATTATTCGTTGCGCCGTTGTGTGAGGAGTGCAAAGTATAAACCTAGTCATAGGCCATTTTTTAATTTTTATAATTTGTTATCTTTATCAAGTTCCATTAAGTTCCTCGTAACTTCCTATTCAAACACTCTCCAATAACTTTGTTCCCCTAGGTCAAAGACGAAGTTTCTCACGCGTACAAACAACAAGGTAAATTATACTTTGAACATTTTAACTTCTCCTACCCTGGGGTTTTAATAATTTAAATTGTTAAAGTGGCAATGACTTCGGTTGTTCTGCGAACTGCCACAATAACACGAGAATGTCTCCAGGTGTGATACTGTCTCAAGACAACCACTCCCATTTTCTTGTTCCTCGTAAGAATTAGCAACCACTCAGGTGAAACGAATCTAATTTATTGTGTGTACTGGCGCCACGCCTAACATTTCCCGCCTTCTTTTCTACAATTTTACATTTTGGTAGGTGCAAGTACAACTTCACTAAACTGAAACTCTTTCCTTAGTTAACAGCCAGAATTTTTTACACCACCTCGAGGGAAAAGATTAACTTTCACGCATGAATACATTTTGATACCCGAAAATGAACTCGTTCCAGTATCGAAAGAGATGCAGAAGAGGAGCAAAGAGGCCCTAAAATGTTTTCGCTGTGTTTATTTTATTTTGTTAATGGGTTTGTAACTACGCTGTATCTAAGCCTATATGTACATAAATATATTGTCTAACTTTGAGGTTATTGATGAATAATGAACTGGATGGTGTGTCGAAGGAAGCGCTGTTGACTAAACTGGAAGCAGTATCTCACTATTTAGTTGGAAGGACTGGGGAAAGCTAAGGAGAAGTCACAAGGTCTATAAGCCAAGCCGAGATTGACATTCGGCACTTACCGAGTAAAGGGCAGTTGTGTTAGCCTCTGAAATGTAAAGATCAGCATCGTTTGTGAATGAGTTAAAACATTGTACATAGAACTGCTAGGAAACGGCCTCATATATGGCTGTTCCTGGGATAGGAACGTAACCTACGGGCCAGACATGCCAGCAGATAAGTCTAAAACCACCGAATCGCATTGAAATATACGGAACACGACTTCAGTGAACTGGATATTCCCTGTCTTTAGGTGGAATGTTGGGGAGTTGCATACAGAGTTGTGTCGGAGATAAATAACCATCTCGATCTCTGAACAAAGCACGTCAGTTAATTACAGGTCGGGACTCAGAGCTGAGGGTCTAGAAGCTTGGTTAATAAAACGGAAAAAAGTGTCACACAGACCAGTCCCGAAATGTAAATCCGTACAGGCACATGCACCTAGGCAGCACGACTGTGAGATTCTCAAATATCACTAAACTAGTATGCTGGTGCCCGGCGACCCGGGCAGTATACGGATACACATTTACGTATTTAACGTGGAAGCTCAGCAACCAGTGGGGGCAAGGCACACTTCATGTATGCACTTACTATGGAAACCCCACGGCCCGAGTAGGGAAGACACACCCATTTACTTAGTTACATTCGAAATCTCGCGACTCGTGGGGGCAAGGAACACCTCATGTACGCAGTTTCTGTGGAAACCCCGCGATCCGGGCAGGCAAGGCACACACATTTAAGTAGTAACCGTGGAAACCTGAAGAATGTATACGCCTGTGAGTTATAATTTCATCGTTTTGCCCCCAGTTATGTTGAAAACACGAATAATGGGTACGTATATATATTTTACTGTCGTATTTGTGCCTGGCGAACCTATACGTAGCTAAAGTGGCAACCCTAATTAGTCGTGTCTGTTACATACCATCCGCGCTTCCGTCGAACTAAATTCTATGTCCTGTCTTTTCCTGCCATTTGGTGGCAGCCCCTGAAATTTTAATGTGGGAGTGTGACAGAGACTGACAGCGTTACAGTGTACGCAAAATGGGCTTACTGCTTGCTGAGGGCAAAATTTAGAAGCATTTGAAGGAAAAGCCACAACATAAAACCTCATACAATGATTTAAGTTTTTTGTGCAGAAGAAATCCCCAGCAGACGCTACTGACGCAACAAATATTAAGGCTCCTTGTGCAACCGCATGATCAAGCTTATTATTATTATTATTATTATTGTAATTTTCCTGGTAATTGAGCACCGACGGAATGAAATTGACTGGGTAAGACCAAAATACTCGGGGAAACCCTGTCCCAGCGTCACTTTGTCCACCACAAATCCCACGTGGACTGACCCGACATCGAACACGTTTCTCCGCCTTAGGAGGCGGGCGACTAACTGCCTGAAGAATGGCACGAACTTATTTCATATATTACACGAAAGAGAATATTGTTTACGAATATTTCTTTGCTATTTTATATCTTTGTGATTAACTATTTAAAGACTGAAATTATGATGAATTATATATTACAGGCTAAGGTCGTACCGCGCAGTAAACACTCTCCGTCTTGGTTTTAAAACTCGATCAGTTAATGCTGCATAGGAAAGTAGTTGTTTTTTGTTCCGAAATCCGTAAAAAACACATAAATAAAGCTGAATTATATTAGAGGCTCAGTCCGTACCGCGCAATAAGCACACACAGAGAGGGTTTTAAATTGAGTCATTTGATGCTGTATGGGGAAAGAATCGCGGTTTACTCCGAGATACATAGCAAACATATAAATAAAACTGAATCATATTAAAGCTAAAATCCTAAAGCAGAGAAATCACAGTTCTCTGTATTTACTTCTCCTGATATCTAGTGGCAGTGTGTGAAACTCAAACATTCTCATAGTTGTCCTGCCATCTGGCAGCGGCACATGGAACTCCAAGCGTTACATACATTTGCATTACTGAATTTTTATATATATAGCATGAGAGCATTAGGTACGTTATATTAGGATGAGTACAACAATTGCTGCAGCACTGTCACACTGAAATGCTGTAGTATGTGCAGTTATACAGCATGAGAACATTAGGCATGTTATATCGGAATGAGTGCATCAATTGCTACAGTATTGTGACACTGAAATGTTGTAGTGTTATGTTACATGCAGCTTCATATGAATCACAGCATATAACTGCTTTTGTATTCCAATATTACCACATTTAAAACACTGGAATTTCGTGGTGGTGTTGTATTACCTTCACTCACGCTTGATTCCATATACATATCATTTAACGTAACAACATAAATATCGTAAAACCAAAAACGTCCACTGTTACCGCATTCAAAATTTGTGATTATAATCTCAAACTTTTTCATAGGCCTGTTTAATTGCGTCTCCTGACATCTAGTGGACATCTATGGAACTCCGTTCTCATAGTTCTGTTTCCTGCCATCTGGTGGCGATCCATGCAACTCCATGACAGACGAAGCAAATTTACTGAAATTTATATTAGATAAGTAACCTGCAGACGGCTCGTGTCTTCTGGAATGTGATTCTGTGTCGCCTGGTGCGACGTTTCGGACAGACTATTGCTTTCAACTTCAAAATCCTAGAGGACCAAGAAGCTTCTTTGACTGCGTGATACTTGAAGAGGAAAGCACTAAAATCTTCCGAAATATCAGGAGCTACTCAACCAGCAACATAAAGTCACATTCCAGAATAATTATATCTTCTGCAACTCCTTTGTGACAATCCGAGACTTCTTAGAAATGAAACAACCTGCAGAAGGAAATCACCACATCATCTAAGGATGATGTGGTGATTGTCTGAAGCAATTAAGATTGCTTCAGGCTTGGAAAAATCTATATGCCATTCCGGTGCAAGAACCAACTGAGAAAAGCAACAACTTTGATTGTAATGCACTGAGATCGGTGTTTCGAATTGTACCTCCTGGGTTACGTATTATATCACCCTTTGTCTTTGTAGTTTAGTGTTAAAATAAGTAGATGGCTCTTACGTTGCTTCAGTGAAAGTATGTTGTATCTTCAACTGCCAGTATTTCAACATATTTCAGAAAATATATTTCTAAAACATGTTTACTTTGCAAAATAACGTTTCTGGTCTGACAATGTGAAGGATTTCTAGGCAGCTCAAAATGTGTTAATTCCTCCTGGATGAATTATAGAATTTCTGTACCTTCCCAATCCGTAAACTCTTTCTCGGCTTAATAAAAACTGAATTCAATTTGAATAAGTATCAATAAACACACTGTAATGGATTCTTTTGTCAGGTTATTTGCATCATATAATAGCTTCTTTCTCTTTAGCATCTCCTAAGAGACTTACACTTCCTTCTTGCTTCTGAATATTAAATTTTTCTAGGTACCTCTTAAAATATTCCATCCGCTACTTGTTCGTAGCCGATGTCCGTAACGCTAAGTCAGGCAGTCACATGCCATTCCCAGGAGCAAGAGGAATTACTGGTCCCTCATTAATAGAGACAATACAGAAACACATTGCAACAAGGGCACATAATACTTTTCAGCATGCATATGTAATTACACTAATGTTCATTAAATTTTCTTCTGATTAAAATTAGTAAATATTTTCCAAGTGAATGAGTTTGTTTTCTGTAAAGGTTTGTAGATAATATAACTTCGAATGATAATGATATGAATAAACACCTACGACGTACACCACTAGATAAAAATTTATGTTTAATTTAAAGTCAGCCATCCTCCACTTTTCAGCGAATTTCTTTTTATCGTCAGGGATCTTACAAACTATTATAAAAATTAATAAAGACCATAAAAACCAAACGTTAAAATTTACGAAAAAATGAGCTTTAAATATTGCATAAAACGCCATTACATATAAAATATATATACAAATATTTAATACACTAGTAGTTTTTAATATACAGGGCTTACTTCACATAAATATAAGTAAATATGTGCACACATATTCGCCGTAATTGTACATGACGGGATGAAGAGTTACAATCTGTCAATCACGGTAATGTGTGTGAGGTGGACCTATTCTTTCCTGTGAATCAGTGTCGAGTATAAACTAATCATTGCCACCATTACTGCTGCCTGCTAGTGTATAGCAATTTATTCATGTAAGTTGCCACGTACATTTTCCCGACATGTCATAAAGTTCGAATGCTATGTTTGATGGTGCCCATGAAGAGTGATATAAGACGAGACACAGAAGGAAGTAACAGAAACATTCTGACAGGACTTTTTCTTGAAAGAATGGGTAAAACAAATAACATTTATTACTACCGCAGTACCGTAATAGGAATTTGCCTTTTTCCAGCTTAACCAGGCAGACCTAGTAGTAGTAGTAGTAGTAGTAGTAGTAGTAGTAGTAGTAGTAGTAGTCCTAGTAGTACTGGTAGTAGTAATGGTGGTGGTGGTGGTGGTGGTAGTAGTAGTAGTAGTAGTAGCAGCAGCACTAGCTATATTATTATTGTTATTAACCCTTTAAAGATGGAAGGCATATCTTACATAAGGATTCAGTGCGTACCGCGCAGTAAACAGTCTCCACCTCGTTTATAAAAGCCATTGTGTTAATGATATGTAAGGTGAAAGTCGCTGTTTATTAGGAGATCCATACACGCCACACAAACGCAATGCACAGTTTTTGAGTGCTAAACATAGTGGTACGTAAGGTTACCGCTAGGCTTCAAGAGGTTAAAAATCCCTGCCATTAAGTTCCAAGAAAAATATTTTATCTACACTATCTCGCGTTGAAATGATTCATGAATAGCTCAGTCAGTAATACTTTATTGATCTCCTTCGTCAATGATTTTAAAAGTCTATATAAACCGCACAGATGAAGTAGCTCTTACCGAGAGAGAATAGCGAGTGTCACGTCTCATTTTGGATGCAATACATAAAGATGCAATGCCGGCTATTTACCAAAGAATTTGTCAGAAGTTATTGACTGTAATAACTAAAACCAGCCATGATTAGGTACAGAAGTTGAGATTTATTTATAATATATTTTAAAAGACACTCTCAGTAGCTCAGTTCATATGGCACCGAATATCAGGATGATTAGTGAATAATTAACTGAAATGGCTACAGAAAGAAGTCGTGAGCTAATTTGATGTGCGAAACCAGAAATTACGAGGAAGGGCTGAGTAAAACAAGCAACAAGTTCGTGACGTTCGAGATTCAGACATCGTTGTTTTTGAGGATTCAATTATTCTGGAATACGAAGCTGTTTTCTTGGATGAGTGGTGTCCTAGGTTTCGAAGACACGTTGTACCTTCATCTTCCAGGATTAAGACCTCTCTCAAGAACTTCTGGGTCCTCCTGTCCCTTGAATATTTAAGTCCTGCTTTGCTATGGAATGTCGAAAACCACCCAGGAACCGAATCAACGTAGAATCTTTGTCAAAATAGCCTGTCTCAAGACCGGTATTTGAGCCCGGGACTTTCCAGGTATGAAGCAGAGTGCTAACCAACCGACTGAGGCTTTCAGTTACGCGCCACCGCCGTGCTAACCTGTTTGCTTCCGTGTCTCAAGATTATATCCCAGTAATGAGCTGTGTCGGTCTTATATCGGCTTCTGAGGTGAGGTGTTTCGGATGACTGACCCGCTCACATGTTTCTAACGTGTAGGCCACACAGACACAGTATCCTCTTTTGATAAACAAACTGTGTCATGTGATGGACTGCAGTTCAGGAGCAGAGCAGCACTTGGTAGCCAGACAAAAAAACGTGAATACATCAAAGTCCTACAAACATTCATATAGATCTTGAGTTATTCTTGTGGTGGAAAAGAAAATATTATTAAACGAAGTCATAAAGGACGAGAAACCTTAGCCAAATTATCTGTAACTTGAAGCAGTGGCCCATTTTTCACACAGTTTCCATTAATATTTGTCTCCATATTTGCATCCACCTCTCAAGAAGGTTACGGCCATGACACACCACAACTTGTTTTTCCATTTGTATGAAGTAGCTGCCATTTCCATTATAAACATAGGATTCTAGGGATATCCAAACAAGTGACGCGAGAAATCCCATGGGAAGTGCAGTAGCCCTATTTACTGAAATCACATCAAAACTTGATTTATGTTTGCTTGCAAATTAGACGACAACATGAAAGTTGCATTGATAGAAATTATGTTTTGGTGAGAACCGTTACTCTTTGCATATCATATGTTGTATCAGACAACACTGCAGACTGCTCCTAGCCATAACATCACGGAAAATGAATTATTCTATACCAAACTGATTCTTTACGAGAACTGTCCATTATGTACTGGCAAAAGGCAAAATTCCTCCTATAGGCTTAGGAGTATTATTTAAGTAATAAATGTCAGTAAATAACTTAACCGGTGGATTTTCTAAGAATATATTGGCTAAAATATAGAGAAACATAATTTTTCCTTCAGTTTTATATAGGCGTGAAACTGGCCTCTCACATACAGAGAAGAATATAGGCTGCGGGTGTTCGACATTAGGGCGCTTGGACTTAACAGGGACGAAGAAATAGGCGAATGGAGAAAATTGCATAATGATGAGGTTCACTATTTTCAGTCTTTATCAAATATTTTAGGGTGATCACATAAAGAAGAATGAGACTGGAGATACGTGGAAAGTTTCGGAAAAATGTAAATATATGCAGGATTTTGGTAGGGAAAACTGAAGGAATGAGACCACTCTAAAGACCTAGGAATTGATGAAAGAATACTAGTAACGTCTATCTTAAAGGCATAGGATGGGGTGGTGTGCGTTGGATTCTTCTGGCTCAGGATAGGGACAAGTGGAAGGTTCTAAAAACACGGTACTAAAACTTTCGGTTTCCATAAAATGCGAAGAAATATTTGTCTATGTAAAGAACTAGTAAGTTTTTCAGGAGTGGCTTGCCCCATGGAATTAGTTACTTCGTTCATTAGTTAGGTAGCTGGTAAAAGAGTCCTTTTCCAGCGCTAAACATGAAAGATTCAGAGTTTTCAAACAATTTTAAACGACGTACGGAATAACATGTCGCATTCCATGTTCGCCTTCAGGAAATTTCGGGTTCAAACTTCGGTCCATTTTTCTGCTCTACATAGTGACTTGTGCATTGCTTTCACATCGGCCTCCCCCTTCCAAGGAGTGTCAGAAAAGTACATTAATTTAAGCCACGAACTCTTGCTTCCACATCCTTTCTTATCCATTATTTACAGGCCACCGTACCAGTGAGCTACTGAAAAAGCCTTTAAATAAGCCACGAATATAACCCACAAGTTGCCACAATCTGAAAGATAGAATTTAATATTTCCTGCAGAATTCGTGGGTTCGTTACTGTTGTACATGTTTTAAAATATTTATCTCCAGTGTTTTATTATCGTATGTTTGGGTCTAAGAAAGAAAGCTTGAGAAATATGCATAATGTGGGGCTTAGTGATTTGTACTGTCCGCCAATATAATTAGTGTGACCAAATCAAGCGGAAGAGTATGGCGAGGCATACGGCAGGTTTGGGCAAGAACAAATTCAACCAGGATTTTGGTGGGCAAACTTGGATAAACACACCACTTGGAAGACACAGGCTTTGAATAAAACATAATATTGAAGTGGATGTTGAAATAAATAGGATTTGATGACGTTGACTGGATTTATCGGACTCAGAATAGGAAAAAGTGTGGGGTTCTTGTGAACATGGTAAAGAAATTGGGGCGTCTTAATACACTTAAAATTTCTTAGCGAGAAATTATTATCTTTTCAAGAAGAAATCTGCTCCATGGGGTTACTTCGTAGGTACAGACATCCCATAAATAAACTAGAGATTATTTTCTGTCGAATTTTGGCAACACTCTCTGCTTATGTATTCCCTCAGAACACAAGGACATATTTCCTTCAATATTTCATGTCAGAGCAGTCTTCATGCTTCACGATAAACTGAATAGTTCCAACCTTTATGTCTATTTTAAGTTTCCCCAGGTACACAAGAATACGTTTCATAATTGAATAATCTGTTTTTATGACTGCCATTCCCAAGCTTAAACCATTATCCTGGATGAATATTGAACACCCGAGTCATGCTATGAAGATGTCTCTGGGTGGTAGTAGACATAGTGTCTTGGTTTGTTTGTTTGTTTGTTTTTTAACGGCCGCCAATTTCTGAGTCAAGAGAAACAGCTTTTATCTCCTCATGGTTCTGGGTCATTTTGCAATTCTGATTGACGGGCTGGCTGATTAATTGAAGAACAAGTATGAACCAAATAAATAAGTAAATAAATAAATAAACTCTTGCAGCACAATACTTCTTGATGACAAAACGGTTTCTCGGCTAGACAATATATTCCCCGCATTTTACGGAACGCCCAGTTGCATTGCTGTGTTCAAAACAGCCTACCAAAGTGCCATGGTCTGAGCCAATGGCATTTACTTCATACCCTCGAAATCAACACTTTTAAAATCTCGTTTAATATTATGTTCATAAATATGAGTTGTGTCATTACTAAACATTACGGATTTACTTATTTTGCAGTTTTCTCCAGGATTTTCTTACTTCATCCCTTTTAGATCCAAATTAACTTCCTCAGCACCCTGTTTGCAAATACTCCCTTACTGTAAAAGAACAAACTGGCAAATGTAGGAATCAAGAGGTGAAGCAACACTTTTACTCAGCTGGTCAGAAACTCCCTGCTTTTCTGGAATTCCATGGTTGATTGCCTTTTCACTGAAATCCGTCATGGTTATGTGACGAACTACCTGATCTTCTCTACACTCAAAATTCTGTTTTAAAGATGTTCTTCCATCTAGGTCTAAATCCACAAACAGTTCCTTTTCTTCAGCTTTACTGGTTAACATTTCACACTAATTTGTATGCGCTTCCATTCTGCTACCATCCCTTTTATCTCATCTGTCTCAACTTAATCGCCCTCAAAATGTTAAGCGAAATACATCTGCAAACAATTCGTCTAACATAAAGCCATACCGGTGCAATTTATTTACGTATTATCAATAGTTTTGTACTTTAAATGAATACAAACTTATTTTATATTATCCATACGGTGCATGGTTACAATCAAGCACAAATTATGCCAAAAATACACTGTCATTAGTTAATACGTTCTTATATCACAGTTTACATAATACTGTAATATACGAACATATTAACTAATAAGAATGAATTTGTCGATATAATTTGTACTTGATAAATCTTATGTAATAGGATGTACGAAATAGGAAAGCGCTTACACGATCTATACAACTGTCTGTGGTCTGCTGGCGTGCCATATTTTTATTCCCAGATCCATACGAGTCACATAAATGCAGTCGGCAGAAAGAGTGCAGATAGATATCCGTTTATGATAAACCAGGTGATATATAAAATAACCAACAGAATTCAAAGGGCTGAAGAAATAGGAGAAACTATGCCACGGCACCTAAATACTCGTATTAGGATGAACTAATTGTAAAGGGTAGCAGCAAGTGCGTGTCCCGTTAATTTAATGTTTTGTGAAAATGCATGTCTTGGTTTTAAACTTTTCCATAGTATAATATTCCGAACAGAACAGACGGAACAGATATTTCTATCGGGGAAAACCCATATAGGGTAACACACTGTAACTAGTATGCTGGTGCCCGGCAACCCGGGTAGTATAGGGATACACATTTAGGTATTTAGAGTGGAATCCCAGCAACCCGTGGGGGCAAGGCACACCCCATACACGCATATACTGTGGAACCCCACGGCCTGAGCAGGGAAGACACACACATTTACTTAGTTACATTTGAAAACTCGCGTCTCGTGGGGGCAACGAACACTTCATGTAGGCAGTTACTGTGGAAAACCCGCGATCCGGGCAGCCAAGGCACGCACATTTAAGTAGTTATCGTGGAAACCTGAAGAATGTATATGCTTGTGTATTACAATATCGTAGTGGTGCCCGCAGTTATCGTGAAAACACGAATAACCTGTACGTATGTATATTATACGGTCGTAATAGTGCCCGGCGAACCTTTACGTAGTTAAAGTGGAAACACCAATTAGTCGTGTCTATTACATATCATCCGCGCATCCGTCGAACTAAATTCTATGTCTTGTCTTTTCCTGCCAATTGTTGGCAGTCCATGAAACTTCAATGTGGGAGTGTGACAGAGACTGACAGCGTTACGGTGTATATAAGATGGGCTTACTGCTTGCTGAGGGCAAAACGTTGAAGCATTTGAAGGAAAAGCCACAACATAAAACCCCATGCAATAATTTAATTTCTTGTGGAGAGAAACCCGCAGCAGAGGCCACGGACCAACGCAACTTTATGGCTTCTTGTGCAACCGCATGATGAAGCTTATTATTATTATCCGAATTTCTCACTTCCCAGCTTTAGCTGGGAATCATTTACCTATCTTGGGATGTACCACCAACAGGATTAGGCTCGGTGGTCTTACGCGTAATTTATATTACTATTATCATTATTGTAATTTTCCTGTTAATTGAGAACCAATGGAATGAAATTGACTGGGGAAGACCAAAATACTCGGGGAAACCCTGTCCCAGTGCCACTTTGTCCACCACAAATCCCACGTGGACTGACCCGGGATCGAACACGTGCCTCCGTCTTAGGAGGCGAACGACAAACTGCCTGAGCAATGGCACGAACTTGAATCATAAATTACACCAAAGAGAATATTGTTTACGAATATTTCTTTGCTATTTTATATCTTTGTGATTAACCATTTAAAGACTGTGATTATGATGAATTATATATTACAGACTAAGGTCGTACCGCGCAGAAAACACTTTCCGAATCGGTTTTAAAAATCGAACAATTAATGCTGCATAGGAAAGTAGTTGTTTTTTGTTCCGAGATCCGTAAAAAACACGTAAATAAAGCCGAATTATAGTACAGGCTTAGTCCGTACCGCGCAGTAAACACACTCCGACAGTGTTTTAAATTGAGTCATTTAATGCTGTATGGGGAAAGAATCGCCGTTTATTCCAGGATATATAGAAAACATGTAAATAAAGTTGAATCATATTGCCGGCTAAGACCGTTCCGCGCAGAAAACACAGTTCCTTGTATTTACGTTTCCTGACATCTAGTGGCGGTCTGTGAATGTCGATCATTTTCATAGTTGCCCTGACATGTGGCAGCGGCCCATGGAACTCCAAGCGTTACATACCTTTGCACTACCGAATTTATATATAGATAACATGAGAGCATTAGGCATGTTATATTAGAATGAGTACATCAATTGCTGCAGTATTTTCACACTGAAATGCTACAGTATGTGGAGTTATATAGCATGAGAGCATTAGGCATGTTAGAATAGAATGAGTGACTCAGCTGCTACAATATTATGACACTGAAAGTTTTAGTGTTATATTACGTGCAGCTGTATATGAATCACAGGATATAACTGTTGTTCCATTCCAATATTACCACATTTAAACACTGGAATTTCGTGGTGGTGTTGTATTACCTTCATTCACTATTGATTCCGTATACATATCATTTACTGTAACAGCATATAAGAGCATAAATGTCCACAGTTACCACATTCAAAGTTTGTTATTACACTCGAAAGCGTTTTCATAGACCTGTTTATTTGCGTCCCCTGACATCTAGTGGACATCTATGGAACTTCTTTCTCATAGTTCTGTCTCCTGCCATCTGGTGGCGATCCATGGAACTCCCACACCATACGAAGGAAACGTTATTCAAATTTCTTATAGATACAGTATAATATAAGTTAAGCCAAATGTACGAAATCACAAACAATAGAAAAAACTGTGGCCCCTGACAGCAGGTTTTTGCAGTAGGCACTCCGTGTAAAATTGTTTGTCAATATCAAAATTAAAATTGAGTTTTCAGTTTGGCCTTAGTTACATTCTGTGATATTTATAACAATATTGCTCTCTCTTTTTCCTAATGCTGCTGTTCCCACTGTATTTACCAATTTACATATGATAGATTCTACGTTTCTTGGTTCTGTAACCGTGGTGCATTCCACAAGTAAATTATAAGTTAACTTCTTATTCATAATTAACTACTTGTCATCCGGAAATTATTTTCGTCTCCGCCCTTCCGTACAACTTACAAGACCAGCTTGGTAGGTGCCTCCAAACCTTCTCATCTGAGAACCGAAACTGGTACAGTTTTCGGAATTTTGCGGTTTAATTGGGAGGAAGAACAAAACCCTGAAAAAAACACGTAATGTGACGTGTCCCCGTCTTACACACACCTCATGACAATGGGCTGTGAAAAACCGCCTCCAGCGAGTCGACTGTATGCGAATAAAAAGTTAAGCGACCACTATATATTATCCCTGGAATCAGGGAAACTCTGCAGCCCGTTATATTCTTTACATGATCACAGTGCTTCCTACCTCCCAACGGTGCTCGAGACATTCATGAATTTATGTTTGTTTCTTCAACGCTTTGATACGCTTCCGACATCTTCACTTGACCTATTTTTCTGCTGCACAGTAATGATCCGTTCCATCTCCGCCGCT
>BLKM01006560.1:0-19708 GCA_013340265.1 Coptotermes formosanus
CGGGACAGACACGCTACACTCGGATAGCGGCTTCTCTACCTATAGTGCGGCTGATACACAAATTACTCCGGGACAGACAGGCTACGACAACAGAAGTTTCACAATTTCTTTAATAAACACACTGACATGTAGGGTAAAACTTGCTTATTTGTTAATATGCCTTCTATCTTAGTGCAGCTGTCAAATTTGCTATAATATTAGGTGTGAATTTCATGGCAAGTTTCAACAGTTCTGCATTTTTTGTCACTATTAAGCCATCTATGGAACATGTTAGAGCTGTCTTCTACTTGATTAATTTGTTACCACATTTTAGGACTGTCGTATAATAAAGGAAGATACGTCATAAAACAGGGTAGAATTTACCCTACTTAAGCAGTTCTATAGTTCAAATGTAAACTTTAAAACAGGCCCTCATTCTTCGTTCCATCACACTGGCTTTGAGTTTTATGAATAAAATCGTTTTATAATTTTTTATTTACTGAAAAATAAGGAAGCTTTTATAACCACATTGGATACTGTCTTACACACAGGTAACAGTTAAATGAAAGTTATAAGTTAAGAAATAATTATGAATGTTTGAAACGTAAAGGCAACTAATTACGTATTTAAATGGAAACTTTTTTGAGGGGGAGACTCACATAAAGTAACAGAAGCTACACTACTCGAAGAACAAAATTAGCCTAGAAGGATACTTTTTATTTCAAAAGACACGAGTTCTTAGTATCGTTATCCAAATGACATATTATTAAAATTACAACGATGTGTGCATTTAGAACCGGAGAACCTGTTATGCACATATTGGGACGCGTTTTGTAAATAAGTGGCAATTCCTTTATCCCGGAATAACGACACCCCGTTCATAAAGGGCTGCTTTCTTTTAACTTTCGTTTTCTACGCAATCGTTGATGCACTTGACACTTACCAACACACCTCACTGGACGGACTGGACGCAAGAAAACACAACCTGCTCACTAAGTGTGTATTCGTTACTGATTACTATCTAAAAAACACGACTCACTTAGCTTGTAGGCCTGCTGAATGTAACCAAAAATTCCTGCAATGAGTTGTAAAAAGACGGGGGAAAATTTTCAGTGGTTCTTCTACAAGTAAAATGTTGGTTTACGTGTTGAAATCTTGGGATGAAGAACTTGATAAACTGCCTGTATTTCCCTGACGAACGTTAATGAAGGGCCCACAACACAGCGATTTGCAAATAATACACGATCAGAGGACAGCCATATTTGCAAAGAACGCAAAAAATCCTCCCGCTTTTGACGAAAAAAAAATTTTGTCCTCTATAAATATTTTTTGGATGTCACTCAAAATGGTTAATTATTTAATAATTATCAATGGTCAGTATTCCTCCCGTTACATGTAACTGTCTAGACCAGAGATTCTCAAACTGTGTGTCGCGGCACACTGACGTGTCGCGAGGAATTTGACCATCCACAACGTGAATCATTAAGAAAATACTAAACACCATGTGAATTGTACCAGTCCCATATCTCCCATTCATGGAATTCTCTTGAAGTATACGTGTTACTAATACTGACCACTGTCCATCTGTAAACTGTGTGTATAGCAATTTCTAATAATAACAATGGTTCATTTACGCAATAATAACACCAACTAATGCACCAAATATATATATATAATTTTATTCTTAAAAGTCTCCTACATGTTTCGGCCTTGCTGGACCATCTTCAGGGAGAATAATATTGATACGCTATGGTTGCGTTTATATGGTTAAGTGCGAATGTGCCCTGGGCTTCATCCTTCGTTTGAGAGGCGTCGCGTACATTCGCACTTAACCATATAAACGCAACCATAGCGTATCAATACTATTCTCCCTGAAGATGGCCCAGCAGGGTCGAAACATGTAGGAGACTTTTAAGAATAAAATTATATATATTTTGGTGCATTAGTTGGTGTTATTATTTCGTACAATACAGTGCACGGACATGGTACATATTAAATAAATGGTTCATTTATTCCTATTTATTTTCATTTCTTTAAAATTTTGGTATTCCGACGCAAGTGCGTCCCTGGATGAGGACGTCATTCTTCAAGCATGTTGCGGAGCTGGTCTAGACAGTTATATTTAATTACATTTATTTATGGAAGGAAAATAATTCTTTGAACAAGATTTTTCTTAACACTAAATAATTTTCCAAAAATTCCCACAACGTAGATCTGGAAATGTTTCAATAAATATATAACATGAGTAACCCTCAAAGTCTAGTACTAAGGACACTGAAACTGTGCTCAGCAGCACGACTACGCTGAAACAAACTTGACATGAATTATATTTCCCTTACCACCGTCACAAACTCTTCACCTGATTTCCAGTGCACCGGAACTGTGGATTCCTTGAGTTCCATTGGCATCTCGTGTACATTTGTAAGGTACCAAGTTCAGTGCCAGATCCAGGGGTGATGAGGGGCTCTGTATGCATATGAAGCTCGTATTCCGAGAACAAATAGCATCTGCGTGATTTCAGGCTTCCGCCGCGGTGTAAATCAGATCCGCGCTCTTTCTGGGATTTTACGCAGTGTAGAATGGTAGTTTATTGACGTTTAGGGACATCTCAGTCCAATCTTCTTTGACTTCTTGACCCTTGAAGATGGGGACCAATAAGTTGTCCCGAAACGTCGGTAAGAAACTGCCATTATACGCTGCGTAAAATCCCAAAACAGCGCAGATCTCACATAGCATCTGATTCACAGCCAATTTTACATAAATAATTGTCTTGAAGTTGAAACACACATATGGCGTTTCCCATTCGAAAGTCTACATTGTTATACTTACTATTACATTTCTTCCTTGTGGCGTCATTTTGCAACTCCCAGAGAAACACAACAGCAGTTCAGTTATGTACACACAGTGTGATTATTTATACATAACACTAATGTATGAAGTAAATTAAACACAGAGGTTATACAGAAAATGAGAAATCCGAGGTTTTGCTGAAGTTTCACCTGATCAACCGCCTGTGTCCAGCACTGACTTGAGAAAATACAAAAGCCAAAATCAGCCGAGCATTTACTGAGTAACGATTCGGAAACGACATTCGTAACCGAGGAGCAGGGACAGCGCCCGCTTCTACTGCGGATAACCGCGAACCAAACAGCAGCAACCGGATTTCATTAAGTTGGAATTCAGGTGTAGAGTTCGGTATCTCCAGGCGGCAGGAGTGGACACAACTTGTGGACACTGCTTGAAGAGTCCTCTGCAGCGAGAGGGAGTGCCTTTGTCCCTGCACAGTTCACACTGCAAACACGCGTGTATGTCCTTCTACGTCGTCATCCTCTCATTCTTTGCACAGGACTCCCCAAACGTTACTTGCATTTAAACAGCAATATTTATTTATATCAATACAAAAATAAATTAATATGCACAGCCATTAACTGTGGATATAAGAAGATAAAAAACAATTTAAAACGATAAGGGTTCAATGCTTCTTACCGGCAATAGTGCCAATGGATCTAGTACTGCAACGCAAGTGCACACTTCAATTTGGGATTGTTGTATTCCACACATTTCTTGTTTCTGTTCCAGAGTTATATTTTGCAGTGACGATCAAAATCAAGCAGGGGTTTGAAGTGCTGAGTGCATCTCACGGTACATAACACATACTACACCACACACATTGTTTTAAACTATGTAAAGGTCTTCTGTCAGTATTACTGGAAAACGGGTTTAGCTTACTCATTTGCACGACAAAACGTTTCCCTGTACTATTGATCATTATTATAATGTAATATTCTGTGTCATCAGCGTTCGTTGTTACGTGGGCATGACACACGCGAACATGAGTTTTATTGTTGCAGAATCTTTAGCATGTACCACACAACTATTAATGCACTAAGAATTTTTTCTAAAATACAACAGTGACAATTTTATTTGATAATCCTCTCTTTTATATATGTTTCTTAATTTCTTTTTTCTTGAAAACTTCTTGGAAGACATGTAATAGTAAAAAGGTTTAGTCTTCTTCACACTTACCAATCAGTAAGTCGTTTTAAATAAATATAACATTTTGAATTGGCATTAAGATACATAATGATATGATCCTCCCCCCCCCCGACTTCTTTGTCTTTAACCCCTTTATATCATCATATAATTTCATGATACTCGTATATACTGCCGCGTTATTGCACAGTGTCTAAGAAATGATGTCACGTCTTCATTCGTGCCACTTGCATCTCGCCAGTAACGTTACTCAGACTGGAACAAACTGCAAACAAAGCGCGCATCCAATTTATTTTTATTATGAATAAACATCACGGCCCAAAAGTTTCGAGGGGGGTTTTCATTAAAGCAGACGAGGAAGCACGAATTCCAGAACAACATTTAGAGTCATCGATCACATTTACAATTCTTGTAGACGTCTTCTAATCAGTTTAGAAGCGGAATATTCATACAGAGCAATTATGGATTCGACGAGGCTTATACATTTAGCAGAGTTTAAATTTGATTTATTCAATGTCTTCGTCCTTATCATCTGTACGTTGACTTTTTGCTCGACACTGAATTCTTCTTCCAATTCCCCTTTTAATTTCGTATAAAACAGATTCAATTAGAGATGTTTCGTAATATGTATGTGTAATACAACTCGAATATTTTGTATAACTGAATATTATTATAGCAGGAATCATACATGTTGATTCAAATACGCAGGTTTTGCCATTTATGCACTTAGCAATGAATGCAACATTGCTGTTTTATATTTGCATGACACGTTTACCATAAAATTACGCAAATCGAAAACACTTTCTTGACAGTCTTCTTTATACCTCAGTACGACAATTATTTTATTTTTTGTCGACTCCTTCCTGGTACGCATCAGCCTGCTTCAAACATGATGATTTTTATCCGCATTTGCCAACGCAGAATTTAAATTTTGACATATATTTGTAAATTCACGGAAAATATTTTTATATTAATTCACGTCGCCTCTTTCCCACCCACGAGGTTTTCAATTAATCATGTGATCACAAACACACTACTCACGTTAAAACAACATTAGTGCTCTAGTTTAATTATTTCCGGCATCACAGTCGCAATGTATCGCAGTATGCGCAAACCGACTTTCACGGTTTTCGTTTTTCGAATTTTCATCTTTCTGGCGGAACAATAGACTGCACCTAAAGAAGTTATCTTCAGGACGTTTACTGAAACTTCACATTACATTTCGATGCCAGTAAATTATCACTGGTATGAAGTATTTACTGCTTTTCTTTTTTGCTTCCTTTCCGATGTACACGCGCTGTATCCCGTAACAAAACGCCTACTCAATATATTTTTCTGATAAGTTACACATTATATCTTGCTTCAAAATCAGCATGAAATGCTTACTTCTCCCAGAATAATGGAGTACCTAATTTTCTGCAGTGCAAGACAGGAGGTACTTTGCTTTCTTGTGTGTTCGGTGGGCTGCATCGTTGAAATTCACGTCACTGCGCGCCCAGATACACAGTTTCCACTCATTCAGCTCCACCTTATCGTGACAGTTTTTACTCGCATCAGGAAACTGCTGCTCGCGCTGTATGTTCGTAGCCACAAACTGGTAATACTTCTATTTGTTAAGACTTTACAAAAAACATGGCACGTGAAGCTGAATTCTATTTCAAAAGCGTTAATTTATTTGTACCCCAGTTCCATGTGTTTCATGTTATAAGAAAAACTAATATCTTCCTGATAGAACTACGTACAATGTAGAACTTTTCCAATGTTTCGTAAGAAAAAAATGACTATTAAAATGACTCTTAAAATTTGTGACAACCACGGGAAAATTATAACAACGTAACTGTGAACAGTGTACAGTGTCTGAGTAACGAACACCTTACATTCCAAAATGCCCACGGCGTTTCAGGGGTTAGTTGACCACCACATTGAAGACATCTGATTATATCTTTATTTTGAAATCACTGATGATAGTTTAATCTTATGTCAACACCTAGTTATTACACTACTAGTCTATTATTCAGATGGTCCCGGATTCGATCCCCAAATTCGCTATTAATTTAAAAAATGAATGGTCTAACGGTATAAGGACAGCCAGTCACTGGCGGCCGGCGGTACAGTCAAACTTAACAAAATCCTGTGTATACTATATGACAACCACCTCAGACAAAACACAGCAGAATGCTCAAAATAACATTTTTACTACAAACTGCCACTTAGTTTAACGAAAAGTACTTAAAAAAGTTCCTATAACATGAAGATTAAAATTATGGACTCGCTCTTTGCCCTATTTTTGGAATAAATAATAATTTCCTTTTCGAGTAATTAGCGATGCTGAACAGATGGATCGGACTTAACACGAACAATAACTTCGCAAACGATTATTGACAGATTGTGTTGTTAAAACATGTACATTTCGCTTCACCGTATTATATCGACAACAATACTATGAAACTGATATTGAAGTAATGGCAAATTATTCCGTTATTGTTTTCTTTATTATTCAAGTGTTCAACAGCCTGAAACACTTGCGGTGAACCTACATGTCTATTGGGTTTGATGTGAGACAGAATTTCCACGGAAATGGAAATATTCGAATATTCCATTTGTTCGAGTACAAATTAAATTTACTTTCTTTCTTGTAAACCGAAACTGACAGCTGCTATGAAGCTTTTCAATTCAAATTTCCGTGCATTGATGAAATGCCGTCCGTCACTTAAAATAGCTTGTATCTACTTGCAGCTAGGATGAAAGTAACTCATCTCGAACTGCACGAAAATTAATTGTTCACACAAGGCTTATTCGTATGTATATTTATGTTACATTTGTTTAAACATTTTATGGTTTTTATTGTCAGAGATTATACGGTACTTATAAACGTTTGATATGAAATTACTAATTATGAAGTTAAATAACAGAAATGAGTATTTAAAGGGAATATATTTTAAACGTAACGTCGCGGCCTTCCTGAAAAGAGGCAAGTACTGTCCAAATAGTACCAAATGATTTTGCGTGCTTTCCGTGAAGACTCTGATGTCGGATTCGCAAGGTGAGAACACGCGTTCATCTTCATGCACATAACAGCGAAACATGTCTGCAAATTTGGGAAAACCTAATTTTGGTTTATTATGACCGTCTGTTGTATGACTTAATACTAACTTGGAGTGGTGGGACAGACGATGCCCTACAGTTGCTCCTAAGCTGCGCCCTGAATTATATAGGCTTACAAACTATCGCGTCCAGAAGTCCAACTAAAATAGGATCTAGATATTCCGGCCTCTCTTCGCCTTATGCAGTTCTAGTTCAGCTACACAACCAACGAGACAATATCCTTAGTTTTATTGCGTAATTAAATGAAATTTTGAATTCAAAGAAGACTGTAAGGTACAACAGATCTGTTCATTCCGTATGCAATAACTTGTTGCTTATTACGTCAGGGAAGTACTCGTACATATATATATGAACTGTATGATATTCTGTGGAGAGATGCACACAGATTTTAATCCAAATGGAAATACAATTAGGTTCCTCTCTCTTCGCATGTGTCTTACTGTGGTTACAAGCGGTCAGACAGATGAGCTGTAGACGGCGTAAAGAGCATGATCTGCACATATTCAGTCTGTCTTAGTGTCAACTAACACACAGTTTGCACGCATTGTAATTTCTTCTATGACCTTTTCCGATAATTTTTTTTTCATCGCTGCAACTTTCGAGGTTTAAACTCATATATCCCGCAGAAGACAAAATGAATGACATTTTCTCATTATAAATTAGATTCAGATACTAAATTCCTTGCTTTCCTGTAGATGAAACCATGCAATTCTGTTACATTCTGACGTACTGGGTTCCTGTAGTTCCATCTATCAATGCGTCACCCGTGCAGTTGTACTGAGTACTTGCTTAGCAGGCTGCTTCATACAGTTTGTCCTTCTTGCTCTTTAAGATTCGATATCTACGACATTTCACACTCCTCTCATGACTGATCATTCTCAATATAGTCTACCCCAAAGCTGTAAGTTTCAATTGCAGACTAAAATGTTACATCCTCTTCAGAATTCCACAGATTATGTGTCCACTGACTTTACATTATTCTTGTGTTGATACCGTCGTAACGCAGAATTAAATGAAACTCTCTCACTTAAAGTGAGTTCCAATTACTTTAAAAAAACTTACTTAACATTAAAAATTATATTAATCGTGCCCTTATTATAGTATTTGGATACTCCTTCTGTTACTACTGGCCTTCTGTTTCCAGTACTATAAGTATGCCTATTTTCATAATGACATTAGCACCGATGCTTCACACGGCGCGATATTTACGTCATTTTGAAAATAACGCGCACACACACGTTTATGAGCTGTCATTGCTCTGACGTATTATATCCGACACACTCGGTACAATGAAACTACGATCAGTGAGACGGAATAAAGAAGCCAAAAGGTCATTAATTACACAAGATCCTCATGAAGTGAAAGTAAGCAACAAGGCTTAGTCAGCATCCCTGCTGTGCCTGCACACGGGTGACTGTCTTAGTGTTTCTGTGAAAAATAAAACCGTAAACGATGCTTAATGAGAATATTTATAGCGCGCAAGTTATTGGAGTAATTGTCCGATATTTTATGGCTATTCAAACTCGCTAGTGTTAGTTTTAAGGTACCATCACACGAAAACGCCCTCTATTAACCTTTTAAAGCCTAGCGGTTACTTCACGTACCACCAAGTTTAACATTAAAAAATTCTACGTGGTGCATACACGGCATTTATGTGTTGTTTCGTACGGATCTCAGAACAAACAGCAACTTTTGCCATATATAAAGTGAACATATTGCTTTTGTGTAGTCGAAGTGCAGAGTGTTTACTGCGCGGTACGGAATGAGTCCTTTATATAAAACAGGCACGTTTCGTCTTTAAAAGTTTAAAGTAAAGCAGATATCTCAGAGCTTCACACCAGAATTACAGAACCTCACAGATGGTCATATTCTGTATTTAGTGAGGCAAACCAATGAATTTAAAACTGAAAGTAATACATATAAAACAAGAAATGTGTTTACGCATTTCAAAGTTCAAATCATGAGAAACTGAAGTTTGTGGACCACAAAGTTAATAAACAGAATTTAACATTGAGAACACTTCTCATTCTTCGAGATCAATACGTGTGTAAAAAAATTAGTGTCCATGATACTGTTTCTCGTCTTTAAACTTGATTTCTTCTCATCTTCAAGTACTTTTCAACGTAAATATCGGGCTATTGTAGAGTTTATGCTGTCAGCTATTTCTTCAGCCTTAAAACCCCACTTCAATATAATCCTGAATTTACGTTCCTTTATATGAAAAATGTCTCATTCTGAAATTCAAACTAGTAATTAAGAATAAGTTACGTAAGGGAAACAACGTATTTTCCTTTCCTTAAACGTAATTTCGTAAAAGCAGTCAAATGTGCTGTAAATTTGTTGATGCATAAAACGAACAATTACATTATTACTGCGATCTGCTGTAAAACAGCAAAAAATAACAGCCACATGTCTTGTATTTTCTTCTGTATTGATTATTACAATGTATCGTCCATTTTCGTCCAATAGGAATGTGATCAACAGTGACAATGTTTTCAAAATCTTATCCCACTTTTCGCAAAAACGTAACATCAAATTTACGGTATACAAACTCCACAGTTGCAAGAGCCGATCCTAAACTAAAATATATTCTATTCAACTATGACAATTTTCCTCTAAGAATTCTATGGTAAACGTGAAAGAAAACATGTATAAACCTCTTATAATCCAAGCATTCCTCACTATAAGTTGTTAGAATGAAACATACGACAAATTTAAATATTAATTTGAACGGAATCTGGTGCGATATATACGTATATGTGTGTGTGTGTGTTTTAATATAAGTACATAATTTTTTCAGCTAGCATTCCCTACTGTCCAAGTACTGGACACGCCCAGTGATTTATACGTAGTTCCACATGTAACTGAATGAATAAAAGCCCTACATTACTTTCGTTCTCAAAATTATCCATCGCTTGACAGAAAGCTTCGACATTTATTCAGTGGTTCCGACCACATGAAAACATGGCAGTTCTTCTTCGAAGGCACTCTTCAGCTACATGCTGGAGATACCGAACTCTGTGACCTGATCCACCTCATCTCCTTCGCCGTACCATTTCAGGAGATTATCCGGCGTTTTAATTTACAGTATTGTACCAATATATTTCACGTAAATCTTGCGTCACTTTTGATGTTTTATTTGTTACGATGAATACTCTCGTTTCCTGCTCGGTTACTCTGATTACAGACTTGCTAAGAGGGCGACTGGAGGAAAACAAAACGTATAGCGCTTTGGGCCACCTTAAAAATAGCCTGTAGCGTACGGCGCTGCAGGTCGGTGAAAACCAATCGGGGCTTCTTGGGGGCGGGCGTGTGCTCTGGTTGGTTCTGGGGGTCTTCTTTCCTCTTGCAAGCTGTAAAATAAAACATACTCATTAATCGAATATACAAGTAAATAGGCCTACCTCGAATGTTAGTGGCGCTGACAAAAAATTAATATTATTCTGTATTACCGTTAGCTTTAATTTTGAGATCATTAAGAAGAATAATCTTAAGACAGATAAAGATTCATATCACAGGCCTACGTCTTCAAAACCGAATTTTCAAAACGTACAATTTTGTTTCACTGACTTATATGACAGTTGCCACACGTAAGAAAGACTGTACATTGAAGTGCAACTTTCTCCTCCATAATTTTAAAATATGCATAATTTATAAATTAAACGTGAGTAATAGTCATGTTAACACTTTGAAATGTAACACTTCCAACCTGAATTCATCCCAACTAACAACGTGTGTATGTGGGTGGGTGTATTTTTTAAGATCCTTCCTCTATCTGTAGTCTAGAACAAGAATTCGAGACATTAACAAAACCGTTGCTTACAGTAAGTTAAGTTCCAATCATGCTATATACTTAACTACGACCAATTTTGTACATAATCTTTATGGCATTCAGATGTGGATAAGAACAGTGCACAAACTTACGTTATAACTGTCTGTGCACATTTAATTGTCATTACGTAAAAAAACACAATCTACATGCACATGCATTAACCCTCATGGTTTGTTTAAACTCTCATTTATGCTGAAGAAGATTACTGAAAGATAAAAAGCAACTGAATAAATGTGTTCCATATCAGCAAAAATCTATAATCCTAGTAAAATTACACATCTACGTGCTCTGAAGAAGTAATTGGTAAATAAAATTTTAAAAACTAATGATGTATTATGGGGAATGAGCGGCTCTGCTCTTAAGTACTGGCTCTTCTTAAACGGCACAGACCCTGAAGATGGAGGTAAAATCATTCTCCGAAACGTCTGTAACTTCTTACCAATCGAAATGTCACCATATCTCACAATAAGTGAATCTTCATCAATACCGTTGTAAGAACTTTCAAACCTCTGAACCCTTAACCATTTACATTAAGATATACTGACCGCTGTGCTGTACTTCCCTTTTCACATAACAAACTCACTTCTTAAGTATAAAACAGAAACAAATTCAGTATCTTTCCACGTTTCTTCCAAGACGTATATTACAAGCTGCTAAAGAATTTACGTTTAAACCATTTTACAATTCTATCAAAACTACGAATTCAGCCTTCAGGGTTAAAACGCCGTAGAGTTTGGTACGTAACTATCAGCTTTTCGGAGGCCCCTCCTACTTTGATCTTCAGGATGCAGTAGGCCACCGTATAAACCTCAAATCTCAACACTCACTGAAGCTTCACATCATCCAAGCTCATCCGCGTATATTAGCATATTCCATCCAAATGACACATATACAACATTTTAATAAACACCTGCCATTTACCTAGACCAGAAATATCAGCACAATGAATGTAGGCGTGCATACGACAAAATGTCCATGCAAATTAACACCATGAAAGTACACTGTTACATAAAAACAATATAGAAAATATAAAATACTATATTACCAACATATTCATGCAAATTTTACACTACTCCTGTTGCATATCCCACTACACAGAAGGTAATTACAACAAAAGCCATGCGCTAAGCAGGTATATACAATGACAGGAAGAAAGGATATTATGGAACTGGAACTTGGGAAGGTAATAGAAACTCCTTTATAACAAAGGTTAGTCCGCTGTAATCGTACTGTTACGTACAAATTTCATGGATTAGACACTGTGGCTGGCGCAGTTTCAGGAATAACTCACCGCCGCATGGGATTAAGTAACCTCATTAACAATTACTTCTTAAAAAAATTTTGCTATAAAAATACGCTGTTGGCGAATCCCCCGCCAAATAGTCAAAACTTCGTTTATTCGCACCAAAAGCCTTTATACATTCAACCAGTGGCACTTATTAATATCGATAAAGGCCTCCAAACAACAGTATGTGCGTCAACATAGTGTTTCTGATCACAGTTTTACAGGTGGCTTAGCATGTATTTATATGCACCCAGTTCGCATTTCGTTATATTCGTTTTGCTACGTTTATCTCTAAGTAAATGCTATTAACTACATATAACTTATTAAATACTTTAAATCATACAAAACATCCAAAGAGCACTCTTCCTTCTATTGCAGCTGCTTATTTGTTACATAATTGTGAAAATATTAAGACAGAAAAATTTACAAAGGTATTCGACTCACGATCCGACACCAGTGGCCGTGCAGTCTACGGCGTGGGTCTGGGGCCGCTGGCTTGCTGGGATTGCGGGTTCGAATCCCATCGGGGGAAAGGATGTCTGTCTCTTGTGAGTGTTGGGTGTTGTCAGGTAGAATCTCTGGGTCGAACTGATCACTCGTCCAGAGGAGTCCTACCGAGTGTGGTGTGTCTGAGTGTGATCGTGAAGTCTCAATATTAAGGAGGCCCTGGCCCCGGTTGAGCCATAAAAAGTCCGGATTATGAGATCTACGCTCTGAATCACCATTTTACCCCATATGCATCACGCGAGTGGATGGATTGGACTCAGTGTTCTATAACCACAAAGTGCATGACGAAACAGCTTCGCCCTTCACACGTGTGCATGCGTTCCACACACAGTACAGAACGAGCTATTTATCTTCAGGTAAAGTAGCCGGACTGTAAGCAAAGTCTGCCGATTAATCTTGTCCGGAAATCGAATTACGGGAACAAAGTAATCTTCTTGCCCATTAGCCCTACGTATTTTTCCCCGGCTGCTCATTATGAACAGAGGTGAAAGGCAGTGGGCGAACTTTCGCCGTAGAACGAGAAGAGAAAATGAGTAGCCCTGGAAACACAAACGAAAGACGGAAAGAAGGAAGGAAGGAAGGAAGGAAGGAAGGAAGGAAGGAAGGAAGGAAGGAAGGAAGGAAGGGACACGCAATGGCTGACCGAAGAATTCCTCAATTATGACGTAGCAGCTGCCTAGCAATTTCATGACAGTGACTGTGGTACTGGACAGGTTCAACACGATACGTGAGGAACAGGTGTTAAGAACTTCTGACGTAATGAATATGCATGTGGATGGTTTTGTCAATATATATTTTTTTTATCACGGCTCGCCAGCCCTAGTGTGCCTAGTCCTCCTCTATGGCGTTTCTCTATCACATTCAGATACACTCCGTAGGACTCTTCTGGTCGAGTGTGTGCGTGTGCGTGCGTGCGTGCGTGTGTAAAATAGCTGCTTTCTCTCCTCTCTCTCTCTGTCTCTCTCTCTCTCTTTCTGTTGCGCAACACTCCAACTTGGGCCTAGGCCGCCTCACTGTTGAGGTTTCTAAATTCCATACAATTACACAAACACACACACACACACACACACGCGGTAGGACACATACACACACCCGGTAGGACACCTCTGCACAAGTGATCAGCCCGTTGCAGAGGATGCTACCTACACAACACACAACAAACACAAAAAACTAAAATCCATGCCCTCGGCGGGATTCGAAACCGCGATCCCAGAAATTAATCAGCCGCAGATCTACGCCTTATACCGCACGGCCACCGGGATCGGCAATAGAGGCTGTTAAGAAATTAAATTTCACTCGTGCCGTCTGTAATAATTATGGTGTAATATGTTTGCTTCCCTGAGCCGGTCTGAACACGCTGGCAAAGAAAGTAATTCCTGCCCTTGGCGAGAACCTGACCCCGATTGTCGAGCCAATAAGCAACGCCGTTAAGCCCCAGACATGAGCAATAACGGCAAACGTCTCCTCCTTAAGTGGTGTCCAGTCTCATACGCACCTTGCTGTTTTAGTTGTGTCCCTGCATCTCCTTGCTGATGCACTTTCAGGGAACATTACAGTCCATCTCTTTATTCAATTTGTTGTTTAATCATTCTAATTGTGCCATGCCAGTGACTTAATCTCAAGGTGCCTAGTATATATATGCACATAACAGATATAGCGAATTATTTATTTTCATTACAGTTGTGCACTGTGGGCGGGGATCGTAGTACGCACGTCACTGAGGAGAAATTATTAAAAAAAAGGCTGTCAGTAAACCTAAGGGAAAGGAAAATTTCGAGACCTGGTCACAGTTCCAGTAGGAAGGTAACACTAAAAGGGAACTTAAAGAAAACTGTGTGAAGGTAAGAACTGGATTTGTACGCCACAGTGCGGTCCACTGGGGGGAGGGAGGCCTGTTGCGGACACGACAGTGAACATGCCTATTCACAGGCGTGGAAAAATTCATCCAGGACTTTTCTTTTTCGCAATTTGTCGAGTCTCTTTGGCGTGTGAGATGAACTGTTCATGTAATTATGATCCAATTTTGACAGTGTGTCAGCCATGGTCCTTTGTTGATGAAGTTTTCCAGCTGTCACGTTTCCTTTCAGAAAGAATATCGGTATGACATCACCGGGCACTGTCGTTTATTATCTTGTATATAGTACATAAAATGTCCATAAGTTTTGATGTTATTTTAAAACTTTGTTGATGACAACTAAAACAGGTAGAAGCATGCTGTTTTTTGAAAAATTTTCCTTAACGCACATAGACTTTTCTGAGTTATGAAAAAAATCTGCAAAAGACTACACACTTATTTTCTTTTTGTTTAAAATATAATAAATTTCTTACGTAGAAACAAGGCTTTGTGGACATTCTTAGTTAATAACCGACATACCATAATAAAACACTATAAGAATAACTGATTGAATACTTCACAAATAAATGGTCACGTCGTCTCATGTTTGAACAGAGAAATTGAGAGAAGTCACCACAAAGATGTACAATTTTATTTTCATCATGGGGATGATTTATTCACTTGATGCATTCGATGTATTTTATGACCATTATTTCACAATTTTCTGTAACAAATCAAAAGTAACACGAAATGATATAACGTGGATATAGCGCCACCTGCTTAGAACACGTGCGCCAGCGTCACTCGGACACCAGGCAAGCACCCATTAGCCTCTGTTCTATATATCTCACGCTGATTTCCATAATAGCTTTCTGAGTGATTTCCGAGGGAAGGAAAGGGGAAAAGAATAAGAAGACTCCAGTTGGAGGGTGAAGGAGGAGAAGTCCTGCCCATCAGAGAGCCAGATATTGACTTGAACACCCCACAATCCCAAATTGTTCCACCGATACGAACGTAGCAGACGGACTGGGTCGACAGATATTGTTTACTTAATAACAGCTCCCACAATGTCCGTGTTGCATCATAAAATGACACGCATAACGCCGCAAAATGTCATTGTACCTACGCATTTATATTACAGAAAAGCCCCTTCCTAACATTATATGCATATTCCTAAAATAGGACAGTTGCCGTCTATACCCCCAATTTCAAAGACAGCTTAAAATGAAACGAACATTTTTAATCGAAATCAGTGTGGAGTCCTTCCTCAAAAACTAACAGTTGCTTAGCTAGTCAAGAAATTCCTCGCTTCGTACGGAATCCAAAAGTTCGTCGCCCTGGCCACCACAGCCCATGGTCTCTCGCTTGGTAACCCCATATTTAACCCATCCAATTCATTACACAGCAACACGAGGCAGACAAGTGCACATTCCCCCCCCCCCCCCCAGAATTCAACTTCTTCTACGTAACTTGTACATACTTAAATACGATGGTTTAGGAAGGAAACGAAACTGTCTTTTATAGTTATAAAAAACTCTACACAGGACCAACTCCAGCACTTGTCACTATCTTAATGTATTTAAACTATGACCATGTACGTATATATTACACATATACTATCTAACTAACTAACTAACTAACTAACTAACTAAATAACTAACTCACTAACTAACTAACTAATTAACTCCACGGAGCAGAGGCCTTCTTGAGAAGCTAACAGTTTCTCAGCTAGTCAAGAAATTCCCCGCATTTTATGGAACCCGAAGGTTCATTACCGCATTCACAAGAGTCCGCCATCTGTCCCTGTCCTGAGCCAGGTCAATCCAGTCCATGGCGTCATCCCACTTCTTGAAGATCCGTTTTAATATTATCCTCCCATCTAAGCCTGGGTCTCCCAAGTGGTCGCCTTCCCTTAGGTCTCCCCACCAAAATCCTCTATGCACCGCTGTTTTCCCCCATACGTGCTACATGCCCCACCCATTTATACATATACATTATAATAGTTTAAACACATTAAGACAGTGACAAGTGCTGGTGTTGGTCCTGTGTGCAGTCTTTTTATAACCAGAACCAAGCACGGCATGGACAATATTAAAATTGTCTTTTATAACATTAGCGTGTTTCAGTGCTATGTAAATTTGCTTAATTTTAGCATTTTCAATGTTTTTCCGTGCTCGACTAAGCCTTTCTGCGCTAAGACACTGTATCAACTGCAAACCTTGCGCGGAGCCCAATGACCTAACGCACAATGTGAAAGTATGACGAATCAGAAAGGATGTGTGAGAAACAGATCGTGCTGTACTTTGTGATACGAACACATAATTATGACGTGTGTGTGTAATTTCACTTTTGTAACTTCTTCAACTAAAGAAAAACGACATTCATTCGCAGCACTCAGACCAAAGAAACGCACAATATTGCTCCTTAGGTATTTATATCATAACACCACACAAAATATTTCTACATGGCTCGACCCAAAGGACGACCATCAGGGAACCAACCAAAGAAATACTGCATTAACCTAAATTATCAATTTTTGTACGCAGTAGTACTGTGTACAAAAATTATTAATATATAAAATTGTAAATTTAATGTTTCCCATATTCCGTGCAGTAAAATATAAAACTGTGTTTTATTTTGTGTGACCACTTGTGTGCACTCAGCGACTAACCTTGCTTAACCCTTTAAAGACGAAGCTTATCTGTTTTATATAAGGACCCAGTGCGAACCGCGCAGTAAACACTCTCCACTTCGGTTATAAAAACCAGTCTCTTAATGTTTTATAAGGCAAAAGTTGCCGTTTGCTCTGAGATCCGTACAAAACACATAAACGCAATGTGGGCACCACGTAGAAATTTTTAATGTTAAACCTGGTGGTATGTAAAGTTACTGCTAGGCTTTAAAAGGTTAAAACAAGCCTTTCCAGCAATCCTGCCCGGAAATTTTTGAAATCTGATTAGTTGTGTCAAAGCTAAAATTTAAGAAATATTTATTTTTAAAATATTAGGGGCATATTTTAACTGACAAGACATGCAATGTACGTATAAACGCAGTATTGGATGCGCTTTCGCATAACCACTGTTGCCGTGGAAAAGCAAAAAGTATTACATACATTGGCGTGTGTGTCTGTAGACTTAGTTATGCAGCATGCAAAGCGCATGTGCCGTATCATATCGTCATCTGTTACCTGTCCGGCCCTACCACTTTTTTCCACATTATCTCATAAACGTCACGATTTTCGAAAAAAAAAATTATGTAACAAAATGTGTCTTTTGACTTTCTACACAACTTTTGTCCGAAACATTCCTCATTATAAGAAGAATTCAACGAGATATTACTATAAATGTACACAGGTCTTCGGGTCAAGTGCTTGTTATCCTCATATTTTAAGCAAACTTGAATTTTCTGGAAATATTTTCGAAAAATACTCAAATCCGTAATTTTATAAGAATTTGTCCAGTCGGAGCCGAGTTGTTCCATGCAGGTGGACAGACAGACAGACAGACATGACGAAGCCAATGGTCGCTTTTCGCAATTTTGTGAAGGCGCGTAAAAACGGTAACGTATAGTAGCCATAACCACACAGGAGCTGGACAGGTAACGTCTGGTCACAGTCACGTGCACACTAGAACTCAGAACTTAATAAGCTGACCGCCACGGATGGGACATTATCTGCCGAGATGTATACTGACGTGACACAAATTGGATAATGAAGCATAAACACTTTTCAAAGTAGGATTCCAGTAACGGGCGCGTCTGTTTCGCAAAGCCACCAACCAAAACGGCAAATAACAAGCGGGTAAAGGAAATATTGGATGTAGGTCGGTTTCATTTCAGATGTTTTGTCGAATTCGAATCAGCAACTCGCTGCGCTTGACGAACTCTTACTTCCACTTCGCCGCTCTCACTGGTTGAGGTAAGCAATGGTGCATAATTTTACCCCTCACATCATTTTCCTGCCCGCATCTTCACTACCCCGATTAGACTCTCTCCCACTTGAGACAATGGATGGCGGTTCATCCCCATCCCTTCCTCACCATCATCAGTAATATCAACAGCACTATAATCATCCACAGCTCGCCTGTCACGCCGCAAAACTCTGTTTAAAGCTTTCGTAAAATATTATGAATATTGTAATAAACATGGCTGGGCCATGTCACTGCTTATTCATACGATAGTTTAGTCTGGTAGCAGAACCGAATACTGAATGAAAAGCTTTCGTGAAGATACTACATTGATAGAACTGATAATTACTGAAACAGTTGCCGAGTTCTGGAAACCTTTAAAAAATCCTGTTGTTTTGCTGTAATACAAGGCTGCAAAACGAAAGTAATTTCAAACACAGCACGTTCATAACAACTGACAAGTAAATTTCTACTTTATAGGAGTACATAGTGAAACTTGGTCTCAAAAACCTGTGCGAAGAATAGCATTCAGCTTAAAGACACTCTACATAAATTCTAAACACATTTTATATTGGACATTGTCACTACCTCAGCCACCAAGAAAGAAATTCGGGTAAAACGTCGCGTATAAACTCACTCATATTAATACATATTCGTGCACAAGCAATAGCTAAAGAAGTGAATACAGGGACATTGTACTAAGTTGGCTAGAACCTGTTGTACCAAACGCGGAACTGCCACAAAGACCGGCGGATACGGGGTGTGTCGAAGTGAGGAAACAAGCCGGAACGTTTTATGATGCCACAAGCAATTTATCTGCCTAAGTTGTGTACTTGACGTCACAATTTCAAGACTGTCGTGAATCTTTAAAGATAAGCGGCGCCGCATAGTGGCTGCTTCATTTGGAGGATCAGCGGCGTTACATAGTGACTGCTTCATGTGGAGGATCAGTGGCGTTACATAGTGGCTGCGTTATGTGGAGGATCAGCGGTGTTACATAGTGACTGCTTCATGTGGAGGATCAGTGGCGTTACATAGTGGCTGCGTTATGTGGAGGATCAGCGGTGTTACATAGTGGCTGCTTCCTGTGCAGGATCACCGGTGCAGCATAGTGGCTGCTTCATGTGGAGGATCAGCGGCGCAGCATAGTGGCTGCTTCAATGTGGAAGACAAGCAGCGCTCCATGTTGGTTGCTTTATTATGGAACACACGCGGCGCAGCGTGGTGGCAGCTTCATTGCGGAAGACAAGCGGCGCAGCACAGTGGCT
>BLKM01006565.1:0-27056 GCA_013340265.1 Coptotermes formosanus
GCGGCGTTAGTAGTCCCTGCACCGGGTGAATACGACCTTCTTAATGTATAATGATTTATTTACAATAATATCAGCAAGAAAACATCCAACAGTTCCAGCGACCAACCTACAAGCACAAAGGCTTGTAAGACGCTAAACGACAGGTGCTCAAGTGTTGTAAGCCTTTGGTTACGCAACATTATTTTCTGAACCGATATCCGATGTGCCATGGGTAACACGGCAGCTTCATAGTCGGGCGAACGCGGTTCAAATATAGACCTGCTGAAACACTAACGTGACAAAAGTCTTTCGTGGTTTTACTCCAGGCCATGTAAGCAAATACCGAAATCATGCATCCTAAACCAAAGCAGAACTTGACTGCTTCTTCACAAATTGTCAGCAGTTAATTACTCACTAATCGACGCTACAGAGTCTGGTCTAAGACGGCGTCCTTAAATGAATAATAAATAGTATAGGACACATAATAATAATAATAATAATAATAATAATACCTTACAATACAAGTACATCGCATGTGGAACGTAGTAACAAAAGTGACAGCAGTAACAATACAGGCAACTGGAACCATCTAAAAATCATTCAGAAAATATCTGAACAACATAACTGGAAAGCCAGAAACCCAGGTACTAGAGAAAACAGGTATACTGGGCACTGCACACGTAATTAGGAAGGTACTAACGTAAAAGTACAAAACATTCAATATGGAAATAATATTACATATACCATAAACTGTAGTTACAGAACAGCTGCAGCACCATACAGCCTAGAAACATGGTTTGTTGAAGTACATAACTGTAAATACCCTGCATGAAGGCGATAAAATAATTTTATAATAATAGCAACAGGTAAGAAATATACCACGTTACTGCACACCAATACGTACGCTGTCAAGTCAGCTTTATGCTAAGACCTGCCTTTAGTCGCGAAGACTAAACACACGTATGACTATAGTTTTTATACACGACGAAGGTAGGCTCAATGAACTACACAGATGAAAGGAAAATCTGCGTCGTTGGACTAAGCACAGCTTGTTAGAAAACAGTGACGTGCTGAGGATTCCGGTGTTCTTCCCTGCAACGCTTCCCGACGTTCAGAAGAAACTTTGTGCCTTAAAAACGTCGTGAAACTAACCTAACGACAAACCTTCACATCCCAGAAGGCCTGCTCCCAACACAAAGGTGTGTAACACTCAAACCTCGCTCAGTAGTGAGAAGTCACCGTTAATATTTCGCTACGATTGGACGTGGTTTGTTCTCGACGGTAATAAACCCTGCGCTAAGCCCAAAGTTTCCCCCTAAGCCGCGTGGGTACGCGGCCGCACAAGAACTGAAATGCTCCCGCGCACAATGAATTGTTGCTGCGCAGCTGGTATTTTTCTATTTTCGTTGTAATTATTCTTATTATGTATATTACAAAAAAACTTCTAAGTGCCGCGCAGTCATCAGGTCGTGTAAAAATTTTCTTCTCAGAGCAGTAGCACGTCCGCACAGCTGTAAAAAAAAATTAGAGGGAACTTTGGGGGGGTGGGTGCCATGACACGTTCTTGTGAACACGGCAATGAAATTTCGGGTTCCATAAAATGTGGAATTTCTTTGCTAACAGAGGAAATGTTCAGCTTCTCAAGGAGTATTCTACTATATGGAGTTAGTTGGGAGTTATAATAATAATAATAATAATAATAATAATAATAATAATCACCATTACTGTCATCACTATTATTATTAATCCCTTCATTTGTTTTGTTATTTATTCATTCTTCATTCGCTCATTTACCTATCCACTCTCTTACAACAAAGTGTGACTAAGGGGTACAGCACGTACCATATACATCACAAAGGAAGTTCATAAACTGACTATACTGTTTACAGGCCTATACAGGATATTCAGCAGAAGTCCGATACCCTTCACCACGGTATTCACTGAGTTATATCGAGTGTAACGTTTTTCTATCAACATGGGCGCAATTCTCCACCGTTACCGGAGCTGTTACTTAAAGCTGAGTAAACACAAAGACAAGAAATCACTCTACTATCAGCTACACAACAGCTGCATTTTATTAGTCAACAAATACTTTTGTTCGTATAAGCTGTACTGTTATAACAAATGTGCAGGTAATATGATTAACTGTACATAATACACACAACTCGTCGTGGTGTTCGGACAGCTATTGCTGTTTGAAATAAGTCGGTTACTGAGTCAATGCCTATTTTCTGAAAGTTGACTGTAGACGTCTTTTGGCATCTCTAAATGTCTGCTGCTGCTCGGATGGATTCAAAGCAACACAAGCACTGTAACAATCTGCACTCTAGCGTAAGTCCTACATCTCCAGCGCCTCTATCTAAATCTGATACAGATTGTACGAGCCTAAATCCCACAAAAGCCAGGCGAGACGCTCCTTCCATTTTCCAACCCGTTCTCCTCTTTGCCCCTAGCAGCAGAAATTTATATACGCATCATCCCTTAGCCTGGAGGAGGGCAAGAAACAATAATGCTTGGAGCCAGTGCCTTGCCTTGAGAAGACTGTCACTTGCTCCTGCCTGCAATAAAGCCACAAAGCAGCAGCTCAGTTATGCAAAAGATGTAGTGCCCCTTTTTATGTTCGCTTACGAAGAACAAATTGATTCACTTTCGAAAATGTTGAGTGTGGAAAGTTTGACGTAGAGAGAAGTGGGAGGAACAAATCTTGAATTAGGCTTTAAGAGAAGGTATTGCAGAATTAGTATAAAATTCAGATACGCTTAATCGATGGCAGATACAAAAATAAATAACGCAAGAAACATGCACAACTTTATCAGTGTATCCTAAAATTTCAGCAAGTACATAACAGATGCTACATCTACGTACGTTATTAATTTAGTACATAAACCAAGCGAATGAGGATAGATTCCTGCAGACTACGATATCTCACTTTCTACAATACAAATCCAATAAAGTAAACCGAGTGACACTTAGTTAAAATTTAATTTGCCAATAAAGAGGCACAGCTCTCTGCTGGAGCGTTGTACAACAATGTTCACCTGCTGCTACGCTTTCCGCGTGACGCGTCAGCCAGACCAAAAGCGTCGCTACAGGGCGCCTTGCAACCCAACAAACACAATCTTCCGCATCTACCACAGTCAAAACCAACGACATGGGCCTACTTTATTTGCCTTCTGAAGGCTACGCGCCACCTGTCAAAACCAGCTCAAATTCCGTACAGAGTAGTCATTAAAACAGTGGTCTCGTTGTTTCAGGACCAGCATTCACGTCTGGGAAGACATGTCCAACTACACATTGTGGCACTGTTGTAACCACTTAACTGACACAGAGCCATTTAACAATCAACTCATAGCCTGACAGACACAGTGTATCAGATATC
The DNA here is from genome assembly GCA_013340265.1 of Coptotermes formosanus. Taxonomy (NCBI): domain Eukaryota; kingdom Metazoa; phylum Arthropoda; class Insecta; order Blattodea; family Rhinotermitidae; genus Coptotermes; species Coptotermes formosanus. The sequence goes on from BLKM01006565.1 coordinate 3,359, forward strand.
TAACTTTAACAGTCGCCCAATTTTCTGAGCTCAACACAGGGTTTCGGAAACCAAATTTGTTTACGTCCTCATGCGGCAATTTCAGGAGCCTCTACTACAGTGTTTCCCAAACGTTTTCGCTCGCAGACCCCTTTTGTCTTCGAAAAGTAACCATGGATCCTCACATTCTTGTTCACGAAAATATAGAATGTTGGGATGATAGGTATCCAAAATTAAAAATTCGTATCTCAGAACTGATTTTAAATAGCTACAAATAAGTACCAGTAGCATGCGTAACAATGCATTGCATGAACTGACTTTAATTAAACTGATTGTCACGGTGGCGCAGTTGATTGAGGCACTGCGCACTGGTGGGTTCGATTCCCGATGGTGTCACTGGAATTTTTCATGGACTTAATCCTTCCGGCCGCACCATGGCCCTGGGGTCGACTCAGCTTCTAACAGAAGTGATTACCAGGAATATTTCCTGGGGAGTAAATGCGGCCGGTGCGTATGGCTGACAACCTTACCACCTTCATGTGCCAATTGTCTTGAACCCCCAGGGCCTGTCCAGGGATTGGTTTTACCACCAGGTTTAACACTAAAATTCTTCACGGGCTGAATTTTGTGTTTTGTGTGGATAAAAGCAAAAAACAGCGAATATTGTCCCGTGTAGCACTAACCGACTGGTTTTGATAACCGAGATGGACTGTATTTATTGCGCGGTGCGAACTAAATTTTTAAATATAATTCTGGCTAAATATAGTTTTCAAAGAGTTTATCTGAGACAAATTGTAATGAAACACCAAAACCGATAAATATAGAATATGTAAATAAAGAAGCAAGTTATATACAAGCAACAGTGACAGAATAAAAACAAATCAAACCAAAGCGCTCCACTGGCTGCATAATATTTATTACTCACGCCAATGCACTTCTAAACAGAATAGTCAAAATGTGTGAGACGAATATTTCTGGCCACTGCCACTTCAAAGGTTAGCTACACAAATTGTGGTCAGTTGATGATCCCAGTTCTAGCAGGGTAGAGTGCTCTAATGAAACGGCCTTGCATTCATTGTGACATTGTGGTGCTGCGGTACTCTCACTTCAGGGTTCATGTGTTCAACCCCAGTGACTATCACAAGGTCCCTGTCAGCACAATAATGCAATTTATTAAAGGCGCAGGGATGCTGTTGGGATAAACTATAAGGACACAACACACAACATATCACTATTGATCAGTGTTTAAAACGGTCGGACGCCCACCGTGTCAATTCCATTCTGTTCTGTTCTCTTGCATTCTATTCTATGATGTACGCGAACAGAAATTGACAAAAAACACCGTTAGAAAAAAATATTATCTCAGTTGGATAATACTAAAAACCACAAAGAACAAACACTTTAATATCTGAAAATGAAGAACACAAACTAACGTACGGAAAACTGCCTTTTTTGACGATGCTGTCAATGCCGGAGATTATACGGCGTCGGTGGTACATGAACGAAACAGGGGCATGGGGCGCTGGTGGAATGACAGACACGTACACTGACAGACAGAAATACTCGGACAGAAACCTGCCCAGTTTCACTCGATCCATCATAAATCTGATAGGGACTCTGGCCTCCGCGGTGTAGGGACGGCGACTAAGCGGGCTAAAAATTAAAGGGAACTTTATAACTGAGTAAAGGAAATGACTGTCTAACTAACTAACTAACTAACTCCAAGGAGCAGAGGCCTTCTTGAGAAGCTAACAGTTTCTCAGCTAGTCAAGAAATTCCCCGCATTTTATGGAACCCGGAGATTCATTACCGCATTCACAAGAGCCCGCCACCTGTCCCTGTCCTGAGCAAAGAAAATGACCAATAAAAATAAACAAAAGACAACATTTGTGTCCCAAAATAAGACACTACTATAAATCTACGTGGCATCTGTGAACGAAAGGATGTAACAGACATTCAATAATTTTGTACATCCATACGTAAGGGGGCGGGGCGGGGAGGGGGAGACAGCAGAAATCAGAACGAAAGCAATTTACAGGCAATTACATGGCAAAGTATTACTAATAGCACTCATGCCCTGAACATTGTAATTACCTCCACCACTCTCGCGCTGTTGGTTGTAAATTTTTAATTAATAGAATCACCCATCATAACATCGCAATTAGTCGTCAAGCTCCGGGCTGTTGAACACCGTGTCCAAACATCACTTGAACCATCAATCACACGCCGCTGCGATACTCTGGTGCAGTGGGACACTTGTCGCTCACACAAATATCCTAAATACGCAAGACTGTGCCTTAGGTACTGCACGTACTTGGATTAATTTGAAATATAAAAATAACTTCGGGTAAATCTACCCACATTCGTAAAACTTTTGTGGAACAGACACTAACTTCGCTATGAAATCAGGCACGAACACTAAGTTTGCTACAAAATCAGGTACGAACACGAACATCACTACGAAATGAGGCACGTAAACTAAGTTCGCTACAAAATCAGATATGAAGACTAAGTTTGTTACGAAATCGGGTACGAGCACTAACTTGATACGAAAGCAGGTACCACACTAACTTCGCCACGAAATGAGGTACGAACACTAAGTTTACTACAAAATCAGGTACGGACACTAACCTCGCTACGAAATAAGGCACGTAAACTAAGTTCGCTACGAAATCATATATGAAGGCTAAGTTTGCTACGAAATCGGGTACGAGCACTAACTTGATACGAAATCAGGTACCACACTAACTTCGCTATGAAATGAGGTACGAACACTAAGTTTGCTACAAAGTCAGGTACGTACACTAACCTCGCCACGAAATCTGGTATGTACCCCACATGTGTTCTAGTGTGACATATATACAAAGAAAAGTATGAAACATATAATTCTGTTACAAGAATAGAGTGAAATGCGAAGGAACGTGCCACAAAAATCGTTAGATATACGCTTACTATTAAAATTTGGGTCAAAAGATTAAAGATATTGCTCGTGGAAGCATTTTAAAATGTTCAGTAACAATTTAGGAGTGCCGAATACTACACAATTGGTTTAGATGCATACCTGGCTGCAGTGATGCTTCAGTCACTCCCAGAAGCCCACTAACCAACTACATACATTTTGCAAGCCTGTTACTTTATTGTTCCACATCGTACAAAAATGACAGTTCAAGCAGCACACGGAGGATCGGTTGAGCCACCGATGCTCCGACCTATGGCTGCAGGAAAGCTCATTGTCTTCTCCTTATCCCACCCGTGTTTACCTTTATAGAAGTCTCCGGGCATTGGTTCACTATCGCGCCCTCTCTTGATAGCAAGAGTACTCGGATAAGAGCTGCCAGTCGGAGTTCTCTGCAGGATCAGACCAGGACTCTGCCGACAGAGCTGACTTAGATAAAGCGTGTCTGGTTAGGATCTGAAATTCGCTATCTCGAGTTACGCGTCTTCCATACTTACGCGACTGAACACCGTGAGGTATCGTACCTACACACCGAAGTTGTACTTTTTATATTTTTATGATTAGTCTTAAGTAACTGACTGCAGGAATCAGGGTCCTTCTTAAGAAGCCAACATTGCCACAGATAGTCAAGAAATTATCCGCATCGTATGGAACCGGAAGATTCTTTATCTTGTACACAAAAGCCCGCCACTGGTCCCAGTACTCAGCCACATGACTCCAGTTCACAACCTCCCATACAGTTCCTTTAACATCCATTAAAGATCATCCTTTCATGTCAAGGTCTTCCCAGAGGTCTTTTTCTTTCAGGACTTCTTAAAAACCCTGTAAAAGAATCATCTCTCAAGCGTGCTACATGCCACGCCCATCTTATCCCTACTTGTTTTAATCAACGTAATAGTATTCGACTACGAGAAAAAAACACGAAGTTTTTCTTTATGAAATTCACCCTTGCCCGTTGTCACTTTGGTCCAAATACGTTTCTCAGCACTGTATTCTCGAACACACCCAGTCTGCCTTCCTCTGTGTGTTAGAGGCCACGTTTCACGCCCATAAATTATCATCATTATCGTATCTGTAATCAATCATTTTTACGACGGCACCTTCTGTTCTGGTGTGGCTCTTTTTAACTAATGACGTCTACAATAACGTGTTCACCTGGTGTATTGCGACCGTCTGAACACACATCCATTGTGCCTAGCTGCAGAAATCCGTGCTTCTCAACTTAAAAGCCTTTCCTTGCATGAACTTTGCATTTTTCTGTGTAATACCAAGTCGCCAGTATGTCGCCTCGCTCTGCAGTACAGCCTATAATTGCACGGGTTTTGTCTCAGTTTAAGAAGTTACCCACTTAAAATACCGACAAGCTACCGACTGACAGTACTTTTCCATGCTTTCACAGAATCACTTAAATAATCCACGACCACATCCTTCCGATTCATCACTGAAAATTCCACTACAATTCAGTTGAAAATATAGAACACCACAAGCTGAAACAGCGTTATAAAATAGGCACATAAAGAAAATAAGACTGATACTCTATTAATATAAGCATGTTTTGTGGACATACAGTTACCAACGATTTGCACCCACACTTCTTCCGAAACGTCCGCAACTAGTTTTCAATCGTAGGCCAGCCAAAGTGGTATTTCAGTTGGACAAAGTGTCGCTGAGACAGGTTTTTTTCCCAATACCCCTGCCACTATCATTCCACGAATGCCCCATGCTCCTCCACCCGTCTATCACCGACGCTATACAATCTTGGCGATTAACAGCGTCGTTAAATAACACATTTCAAAGAACAGCGTTGTTTTCCAGAAAACCTGAATCTTCATCAGCACTACAGTGAGAACCTCACGTCTCGCACAGAATGAGATCTACATGCGAAGTGCTAATGCCAGGTAGAATTCAATTATGACAGCCATTCCTCTTTCATCACCTCCCTTCTCCATCATTTATTCATTGGCAATTTGTTTACGCTGTTTCAGTAGCACTGACAAAACGCTAATGAAATACGAGCTACAAGAAGACCAAAGGGTGCTTGTATATATTTTGTTTACCTTAGAAACAGAGAGGCAATTGGATTCAGGCTTGCATTTTATATCACTGCGTAAATGATCCATCAGTTCATTTACACAGGCTACAATGTGAAATGAGAACAAGAGTCTTCACAACTTATATAATGTATTATTAACTTATTATAGTATAGTATAATAAACACTTTATAGGTTGTATTAATCAATTTTTCCTTTTGGTTGGAGTTAAAGTAATAAATAAACAAGAGTCAACAGTGTCCTTCACATATAAACCTAAATACACTATGATAACTACTTCCTAATAATAAGTTCAACTATTGTACTTTAGCTCATAAGTCTAAACAAAAATCCTCACCAATATATAATATTTATAGTGTGTTACGCCATACTGGTGCCTAGCAACCAAAACACAAGACCAGAATACAAGAGACGCCTTTGAGATCTCTAAGGCTTTATTAATCCATACATCCATTCTTGTACGTAGGCCTGATGACGGTCCTATAGGACTGAAACATGTAGCCTAATTTACAATAAGTTAACAATACATTATATAAGTTGTGAAGACTGTTGTTCTCATTTCACATAGTTCCCCGCTGACTGAAACAGTGAAAGAAAGGCAGAAACGGCGGAGGTCAACAGCAATTAGTACTAAAGTTAAATATATCCTTGTACAGAGGAAAATAAACGTGTCCTTAAGAGACACGCCGCGCCATGGCTTAGGTATTTATTTGTTAACCTTATTGGAATAAACCCTGGCTACATTTCTTTTTCTGTGGCACTACAGCCCAAATCGGGTCTAGGACGCCTCATTGTTGAGGTTTCTAGATCACATAAAAGTAGACGTAGACACACACACACACTCACACACACACACACACACACACACACACACACAGACGCACCCGGTAGGACTCCTCTGAACGATTCATCAGCTTGTCGCAGAGGGCGCTACCTACACAACACACACCAAACACAAGAAACAGACATGAATGCCCTCAGCGGGCTTCGAACACGCGACCCCAGCAATCGAGTGGTCGCAGACCTTAGCCCGTCTGTAGGCTTATGTTCCTTCTGTTAATTTCTGCCGTGTCTAGAGAAAAAATAATATGGTCGATTTTAGTGCATATAAAATGGCAGTTGGAACCTCAATCATGGATTTCAAGAAATTTTTGGCCCTCTACAGGAAGTAAAATCAACTTAGACTGACTTACTGATATGTGAAACATAATATTCCAGACACGTCATTGATTAGCATCCGCAACTGCGTTATGTCTCATAATTATTAATTATAAAGTTGTAATAAAATTACAAAGCTATCTTCACACCGATTTATTACACTTCTTCAGCCACTGAACACATCACGGAAACAAATGAACTTACCAATTCGCATATCTGTTTTGTGTGAATTCCCACGTTCGGATGTGTTTTTACCGAGCCAGACTTTACAAGCTTAATCAGAGCCCGTTTATAAGCACAGTGATACGGAAGGACGGACCAACACGGAAACAATAATATGAATTCACATGTCAACGTCAGTCACCCCCAGATATTGGAATATGAAATCATAACTGCGAATTCAAATTGTATGGCCGTTGATTTGTTCGGATACGATTAAATTAGTATGAAAACGGGTAACAACACTTGGCACCACTAGTGAAAGGCTAGACAAAAACGAACTGGTATGAACACTTAACGTCATCAATGGAAGCTTAGACAAAAACGAACGAGAAGCATTAATCGTGCGAGAATGTAAATGGTGAAATTAGAGAAAAAACATGAATGCACTTTCATGATGGAGAAAAATTATTCTAAAATTTTATTGTCAGGACGTACAAAACGTGCGTGTGTCTCGAATATTTTTAAAGTGTCCGTATTATTTTACACATCACATGTTCCTGACATATTAGTACCAACCACTACCACTTCTCATCGCTCAATAGACAGAGTGTTTTGGCAAATAAAGCGGTCATTTGACGTGGAGTTCGACACTGTGAGGATTTCAACTTGATTTTCTTGTCATATCGTCCACAATAAATGCACTACATAAGCAAACATGATCGTTTTAGCTAGATGTGCTTGAGAACCTGAATTACCCTCGACTTCTAATAGGCTCCTACACTGGATATCAGGAGCTGCAGCGGACAGGCTTTGAAAGCCCTTCACAAAATCAGTAAGCGCATATGTTACCTTCCACACGTCCATCTCTCTGCACTTAATACCGCATTGCCCGACATACGAGAATAGAATAAGCGTTATTTTCGAACTTAGCATCTGAAAATTGGGGTTGTTCCCTAATTTGGAACAAAGCAAGATGTTTGATTGTGAACAGTGCTGACAGTGCAAACTGGACCCATTGAATAGGAGACTGGGAGGGCCCCAGAGCTCCTTTGGACGTTTTGGAGACGAGGAAAGTCCCTTCCCCTGCCGAGAACCCTTATATAGGCCTACATTTCAAGAAGTAGTGACCTGAGCAGAGAGAAAGCAACTGTCAAAAGGCTATTCTTGGTTTAGCTGGGACGACTACTGGAGAATGACACAGCGCTACAAGCCAGAAGGTTGCAGGTTCGATTCAAGATGGGATCATTAGGATTTTTCAATGACTTAATTCTTCCAGAGGCACTATGGCCCTGGGGTCGACTCAGCCTCTAACAGAAATGACTAACAGGAGCATCTACTTGGGGAAAAGGCGGCCGGCGGGTAGAGCTGGCAACCTTGCCACTTTCATACCCTCACTCACTAGAAACTGTGAGAGCCTCAACATCCTGGAGCCCTAAGGGCCAGTCCAGGTCTGTACAGGGCTTGCTGTACCGTTCCACCTTTAACGTTTTCTGAAGAATGCATAGGATGGGATGTAGAAGGAGGCAGTGGAATGGTGTAGCGTACTGAACGGAAGTTTGGTAGGGGCTGGGGTAGTGCAGTCGGTGTAGTGACTAGGCTACGGGCTGCACGACATGGGGTTTGATTTCCGGCAAGGAAAAACGACTTTTCTCTACTCCAAATCGTACAGACCGGCTCTGGAGTCGACCCAACTTCCTATTCAGTGTGTAATAAGGGTCTTTCCCGGGGGTGAAGCTGCTGGAGCGTGATGTCGACCACTCGCTTCCATCTAGCCCCAGGGTTAAAAATGACTGGAGGTATACCTCAAATCGTGTATGTTTCCGTATTGTGGCCAAAGTAAACTTTACCCTTTTATCATAGCACGTGTAACACAGGCTGAGGAGAATTAAGAAGATCTGTAAAAACGGCAGGTTTTCAGGCCAAGATCAGAACACGGGACTCCCAAACATTTAGCAGGAGTGCCAAGGGCTCAGCCAACGCAATTCCCATTGCACTCACGAGGGTTGTGTGGCCACGTAACAAGCACCAGAAACGCATCAACATGTGATATTATGACCACATTTTTCTTTTGTTTTTCGCACATTTTGAAAACTTCAGCGCCTTTTGAATGCGCTACGAATAGTGTTTGAAATCTGAGCCACCTACTGTCAGCATTCTGTCACTGCTCGCTCTATGTATGTCGTGTGTTCTGTCAGCAGTGACAATCATTGTGGCATAGCGGGAGGTCACTCACAAGGGCTCCCTGTTGGGTAAAACAATACGAAAACCCTGTGTATGCCTATATGGGATTTAAGGAAGAAAGGCAACATCTGTTTAAAAAAATGTAAGTTCACTCAACAAATTATGCTATATAATTTTAGTATGAGAAATGAACTGTGCTTTGCATCGGTTGGTTGGTAGAAGACATACAGTCTATAAATGCCTTTAATGTGTTTTAGAAGATACAGCATTCTACTGCAGAAACACTACACCCAATGTCAAATTTAAGGTAATCTATCGTCATGGTACATGCCTGTTGAAGTCTGCCTTACGCACAGATGAGCGGTGTTTGAATACATATGGGTTCTCGTCATAGGGGCCTACGTTACAGTTTCAGATCGAACAAGATAAATTAGTAGCAGGACACAACTCCCCTCCGAAATGGTTGTTTAAATCTAACAGGAACTTAATCTCAAATATCATACCTCGTGTAAAATTACTTGGAATCCTTTGGGGGAAAAAATTACTACCTACTCTAAAGGATGAAACTGAGAGCTACTGAAAGAAATTCTAAAAACACAGGCATGTAACTTGCATTAGCGAAATTATAACATAAACGCTGTACTCACAAAAGCAAACCGATCCTGCGAAAGATAAGCTATTCTGTTGGCGGTACTAATGTTCAGCTAAATGTAACACGGCTGAAAGTACGAAGCTGTTCTTTGGAAATCAGAGTTTGAGACTCGATACTGATATTGTGGGCGAGTGGGGGGGGGGCGGCGCGCGCGTGCAGGAACTCATGCCGCGGTAAGCCACAAGCATGCCACATTACTGCCTCTGGCATGCGATGTTCAGAACCAAGCCCTTCCCAGCCCAGAGCATGCAGTCAGTCCAACAAACACCGCTAGGGTGTTCAGTTGTTACACCTTTACACAAAACAAACCGATGACTCACGTACAATATATATTATTATCTGTCTTTAAACAAAGCGTTTTACTACTTCGCTTGGAGAAAATCTCTCTCTCTTTTTTATTTCTATTTTTTTTTTTTATTTTCACTTGCATCAGACCGATTGGCTTTTGCACCAGACTGACTTACTGGATTTCCAGATTGACCGTTTTTCTAGTCTGACTGATCTTGTCACCAAACTGACTCACTGTTACCCTAGACTGACTGACCTTGTCACCAAACTCACTCACTGTTACCCTAGACTGACTGATCTTGTCACCAGACTCACTCACTGTTACCCTAGACTGACTGATCTTGTCACCAAACTGACTCACTGTTACCCCAGTCTGACTGACCATTTAACCACACTGCCTGATCGTTTCACGAGACCAATTATTACTACAGCCTGATTGGCTGTTTGAGCACACTAGCTTTTCGAATGATGGCTCTGTCCGATCCCCTTTAGCTATGCAATCAAAGTGCATCACATTCATGATAAAAACCAGACGTGCACAAAAGCCGGGCGCCAGGTCACAGTGGTGACAATATGTTGTATGGTGCGCCCAATATTTATGGTTGCTCAGTAAGGACCTTTCTTCATGCCATCCTCCTGGTTCCTAGAACTTTGAGATGGCTCCTACAGTTCTGAAAAATTTATGCACTCCTCATAAAAGCCCCTTTCGGAACCCATCATAAGACAGATCGTAACCTTATAAGTTAAGTCCCATTTTTAATAAAACCTCCCTATTTTCTGTACTCGCTGCACTAAGTGACGATCTCCAATTAAAATTTGTTTACATTTTTGTGTTTCAGACGTTATGCCCCTCTCAGGGCCCGTACGAGCAGCTCACTGAATGGGAGGAATTTGTTTACCACGGAACTAGATATCATCAGCTCCTCTACGAGGGTGACCATGTACGATTTCATATCCCAGTAACTGCATAAACACAGCGCAAGCAACAGGCAAGCGCGTCTTTCATTGGTTGGGCGTGTTCTCTCCGGGAAATACCCCAATGAAAGCCCCATTCTTGGTTCACCTTCTCCCGATTCCTGTTCGCCCTAACCAATTCTACGATAATACTGACTGAACATTTCAGTTGCGCAGGATAACTCGCCCTAGCGTACAGCAACAGAGTGACCCCAAATTACAATGCTATCCGTTCAATTTCCTCTGTTTTCACACCGGATGTGGTTACTACCGGGATATGAATTTCTGTGAGGATTTCATACCATGGCTAAACCAAACAGGGCTGTCAGTTTCCACCATTAGTATCATCCTTCCGAACTTTTGATTTTGCTTTACATAACCGAAGTGTCTTTTTTAGCTACCAGCAGTTGTAGCGTCCTGAAGGCACTCTATTTCATTCTTGAAAATGAGACACCAAGACAAAGTCATGGTGCACATACACGATTGAGTTTAAAGATATTTAGTTATTAAAAAAAGATAAGGAAGTGACAGCGCTTCTCAATATGTCCCGAAGTAACAAGAAAGATGTACTGATGCATTTCGCGGTAGAATTCAGTCTTTGAAATTCTAACCCAAATTCTTGCAACATTGCAACCTGTAGTTCAGTTCTTCTCCGCGCGACACACCATTACTCATCCTCCGACATATCTGGATTCTGGTATAGTTGCGTATGTCCGCTCAGGGCTCTGCTGTCCAAGAATATTTTGTGCACGATTTTGAACTCAGAATATCAATTAATGCGATTAAAGTATTAGTTTCAGAACACTGCAATTTTGTATCGCGTATAGCTGCCAGATTTTTAAGCTAATTCTAAAAATAAGTGGAGATTAGTTCTGTACAAATGTTCGGAGTTTCAACCTCTTAAAAGTGGAAATCGGACCTACATTAAATTATCCATTAGCATTGGTTATACACCCATACATTCCCGTTCCTTTGTTTCACGCGTCTGTACTAATACAATGGTAGTTAGTTGTAGAGCAACGAACGTCAACCCATCAGCTTTAGCTAAGCCACGGGATTAAAAAATCTCTGAAATCAAATATTGACGATCAGTGTAACAGAAGGCTATACCTACATACTTCACAGCACAAGCCGATATCTCTGTCCCAAAGTGCCAATAATAATTCTGACGTATGACAGGCACTGGGAGATTATTTTATGTGCATGGCTCAGCGGACGAAGGGAAGTGTGGGGAAGCCGTCGATAGCTAGCCCCCAAATCAGTGATATCGCTTTCGGAAGAGGAGGCAGCATGAGCATTTTGCTATTAATTCGTTGTACGACATGACCCGAAATTAACCATAACAATCTTGTATCAGAAAGCTGTAAATTCTGAAACTTTAACACGTGTCTTTTGCTCTTTGCCTAGCTTCCTGCCCATTATTGTGCGTTCTAAGCATACTGTACATGTGGCAAATACAAAATCTTGATACGTATTATAATACATTCTAAGTATGTTACAACAACATTTGCCAAATATGACAATCACACATGACTCACATTGTAACGTGTGGGCATACCCGGGGAAGAGCCCTCCGTGCTGACTGGTCTGAAGGTTCCGTAAGCCCTTGAATCTTTCTGTAGGTTCTTACACGCAGAGGAAATATAAGCCGGTATAGGTCGGTCAGTACCGAGACCAGACAACAGGCTGGGCGATCCGGGGTTCGAATCCCGGAATGGGCAAAAGATTGGGCTCTTCTCAAATCGTCCAGACCGGCTGCTGGGTCAACCAGCCTCCTATACAATGGATAGCGGGGGTTCTTTGGGGGGTTAAAGCGGTCGGGGCGTGAGGCTGACCACTCTCCTCCTCTATTGCCAAGGTTAAGAATTGGTGACGCTATACCTCCAATGTCCCTGTATACCTCCACGGTCTATATAGACAGCCAGTCTGCACCAGTCATTTAAGACTCAGTTATCCACTCACACCCACACAAACGCACACATATACCTCATATTGAGGTTCCCAGACGGTGTGCCCCCCTTAAAGTTTCGTTTTTTCCAGTCAAAAATTCGTCCACTCTGTTTCACATCCTACATAAGGTTTTCACTGCTGCAGTTACTTAAATGATGGTGAGAGCATAGTGTAAAGAATTCATCAGTCACGTGAAACAAATTCAGTCACACTGACGATGGAGGCAGCACAGGTTCCTCCTAAACGTCGGAACAAACTTGTTATAGGCCTAGTAGATGCTATAATAACAGAGAAAATCCTCATTTACTTTAGGTCCTGTATGTTTTATGTGCACACTTGTTTTTGTCCCTAGCCCTTCTACCTGACAGTGCGTCCACTTTTATGTCCACCTACCAAGAGCGTTAATGTCATTTATTTATCAAAATTAATTTTCTGAATGATACAGCCTGATACAAGCTGTGTATTACGGTCCAGCGGACTCGGCACAGTGTGTCAGAACTGACAACCCCCAAAGGGTGGAGGCTTATGTTTATGACAAAGCTAAATGAGGCTTTCATGCAGTTTGCGTGAGACCGCAGTACCTTTCCTGCCTCTTGCCATCCCATTAACACAATCTGACTGCGGCGTGCTGTTTTGCCTCAACAACAGGTAACCCAGCGGCAGCGCGAAATAAACTTCTTGTAATAATTCAGTCCATATGGACTAATATTACAGGCGAAATACACAAACACGTCTTGCCCAAGAGTTTTGACTTCACAGATCACAGCCAGCCCTCATTAATTCTTCAAAGTCCAGCGCTAATTATATAGAGTTGAACTCGGTTATAACGTCACGAAACGACTGAATATTTTGCGCCCTTGTAAACGAGTGTTGCTGTAACCGAGGAGTATGATGTTACGGTTAACAGTCAAGAATTAATTAGTATCACAGATTGTCTGACGCTATAGGCGATGTGCTGTATAAACCGACGTCGTTATAACCGGGTCCCTTGTACACCCCATGCTCAAACAATAATGAACCACACATTTTACCACACAATGTATTTGTGTTTTGTGTGGATTTCAGAAGAAACAGCGATTATTTCCCTATACAGCACTAAATGATCGCTTTTTATAAAAGAGGCAGTGAGTGCTTACTGCGCGGTACGAGCCAAATCTTTTAAGTATAATTCAAGTTCAATCCTTTCTTCAAAGGGTTTAAGGCTGTGTATACTTCATCTTACGAAGCAGTCAGCAGCACACAATACATGGGGCCGGTACTTGAGGAACAGGCGGCTGAAGAATGAATATAATCTGGAAGTAGCCGGCTTCATTCCAGGGGGTAAAGCAGTTGGAATGTGAAGGTAACTATTCATCTCTGTCTAGTGATGGTGTTAGGAATGGATGGAGCTATACCTCTACTCCTCTTACACGCCTTCATGGAGTGGACAGGGATAACTTTCAACTGTTACCACTCATCCAAAGACCCTGAGTCACATCTCAGAAAATGTGAATCCTCAGCAACACCGCTGTCGAAACCTCAAATCTCTGAACTGCATGTGTTACTTAACGGTCAATGTTATAAGAGGATAAATGGTATCTACGAACTTCAAAGGACAGGTGGCCTATTAGGTTTAATGTCTAATTTTGTTACTCGCCAACAAGGAACACCAGAATTTGTTCCTTACGTAAAACTTATGGACGTTAGACTGAAGACAACTTCATAAGCCGATTAGTGTTTCATTTCTGGAACTGGCTGTTCAGAGCAAAGCACCAACGTTGTCTTACTAACAATTCAACCTTGTGTTACAAGCAAAGTTCATGGTCACTCCACACTGGCGCCAGTGTCGCTGTCTGACTGGCATGTATCAATGCGCCTAGTCTCCAAGTCACCTGCAGCCATTTGTATGGAGGAACATGCTGAATATTTAAACATGAAGAGACACTTAGGGAACTAGAGGGCTGAGCTGTACAAAATGATGTCATGTAACGCGAGTGGAAGCAAGGAAACGTAGAAGGCGGAAGGAGATAAAGCGGGTCTGAAGGGTAAAAGCGGTGCGGATGTCACAGGGCTAACGGCAGGCGTTCGTACCTACACGCAGATAGTTCCGGTCACTGTAGCAACAGCCATCGAATTTTGCAATTTAAAAATTTAAGCCCGCGGACTACAGAGGAGCCGGGATTTTGTAGTCGGTACAGTGACTACGTTTCGGGCCGGAGAGCCGAGGATTGTGGTGTGATTCCCTCCAGACGCGTACTGAATATGGGGCGCATTCAGCTTCCTACTAAATAGTTAACGCCGGATCTTTCCCCAGGGATAAAGCGGCCAGGGCGTCGAGATACTCAACCCATCTAATGCTGAGGTTAAGAGTCAGGGCATCTACAGCTCTACTCCTCCATACGCTGTCATGGATTACACAGGTAAATTTTCCATTCACGCCATGAACGAATACGAGGGTAGTGGAAGTGTAGCTCCACTCATTCTTAACCTCAGCACGAGATCAAGGTGAGTGGTCAACTTCACGCCCCGGCCGCTTGACTCCCGGGAAAGAAACTTGGCATCCACTGAATACGAGGCTGGGTGGGCTCCAAAGCCTCTCTGGATGATTCGGAGAAGAGGAAAACCTCTTTTCCGTACTGGGATCAAACTCCTGACCTTCTAGTCCGTAGCCTAGTCACATTTACTCCGTTAGCTCGAGTTCTTGCCGAGTAGCTAGTATTAGCTTAGTACAGAAAATCCAGCATCTCTCAAAAACCAACATTTCATAAAAGTGTATAGAGAAACCCACTTCTGTAGTTTATTTTCAGCTAGAGCAGTGCACTGTAAATTTTGACAAACTCATTTAAAATCCATTCTATTACTGCACAAAAAAACCTGCATACAGTAAAACAAAGAATGGCTAAGTTAATTTGTCACATATTACGTAGGAACTGCCTTCTAAAGCACATTATTGACAGAAGGATAGGAGAGACGAGAAGACAAGGAAGAAAACGTAGGCAGCTACTGGATGACTTTAAGGAAAACAGAAGATCCTGGAGTTTGCAAAAGGACGCACTAGATCGCAATCTCTGGAGAACTCGCTTTAGAGGAGGTCAGGAACCTCTCACAGGAGCGATCACGCAGTGAATGTAGCACGTTACCAACCTCGGGAAGTACCACCCGTGTTCTGGCCGGGATCCCCACCGGGGACCTCCCGGGCACAAGTTTAGAGCCTTACTGCTACCGTAATTCTCGATGACATCCACTACTCATATTTACTCGACGCGATAACCTACATAACATTCGAACTGACAGTACGCTTCGAATAACCTACACAAAAGTCAACTTACGTAATTCGATCATCAATGCAACTTTTGAACTGGGCAGTTCTTGAATACAGATAGTAGATATGCCTTCGATTTCTTTAATACCAGCCACGTAACTGCAGGCCTACAGAAATTTCCCTTGGGCCAGAGTTGTTTCGTTTGCTTTCTAAAAGATGTCTCTGCTACTTACACGATGTTCCCCAGACAATCATTGTTGTATCGTGCAGAAACAACTCTGTATACATTCAGTGACCTGCCAAGTAGAATCTCTACACCCAGCTGTAGACCACACTAAGTCACGGATTATAAAAATCGATATCTGTGTCATACAGATATCATTTCGTATTCAGTTTGCGTATTCTATGCCGGCATATTACAGCCACATACGGCTTGTTCGTATTTCCATCACCCCTTCTTCCCCATAGCCCCCTCTATTATCTTCCACACCGAACGTCGGCCATAGCAAATCGCCCTCTCCCTCTCGCGGTGTCTCTCTCTCTCTATCTATTTATCTATCTATCTCGTATCCCGGGAAAAACTTGCCACTGGTTCAGTTTATTTTACTGCCCCCCCCCGGTTTTTTTGCCCGTATTCAAACTTTTTACAGGTTAGCTAATATCCGATTGTTAGGCATCCTTTACGCAAAAGATTTTTCTTGCTAGCACACTACTGCCGAGCAATCCCGTTGCTCTCGGTAAATAACGTAATGGGAATATTTTTCACAAAATTTAACAAAGTGGAGTATGAAATAATACCGTGTTTGACAAGCATATACAATAATCACTGATGTCACTTTTTTAAAGGCGTAAGTGATATTTACAGTTGTGAACAAAACAAATTCTGAAGTATATAGGTACAAGGTAAGGATATATATTCTAGATATACATAGAGTCCAGCTCGGTTATAACGTCATGAAAAGGACTGAATATTTTGTGTCGTTATAAACGAGTGTTGTTGTAACCGAGGAGTATAATGTTACGGTTAATAGCGAGGAATTAATTCGTACTACAGAATATCTTATGCAGTAGACGATGTGTCTCTTTCACCGAAGTCGTTATGACCTGGCTTGGCTCTATATGAAGTGTTTCCACCTTTCAGTACATATATGCACTTCAAACTGTGACGTGACGTATGTCTGACGTTCAGGTCACGTGTTGTCAGCCGTGTAAAGCAGGTAAACAAGAATACAGTATAAGAATGTAATGTTAAAATCATCTGCTGTTCGTGATGGTCAGCGACTTAAGCTAATCAACCAGGAATTGAGTAAAGCACCTTGAAACAGAGTGGTGTCTACTTATACCACTTAACATGAAACTAAAAAGCTCCGCACTTGTCGCACAGCATGTATCTTTTAATCACTCTTGGAACAAACAACGACGTTTACCCTAGAAAGCATTTATCGGTTTGTATTTGCAATAGAGTCCAAGTGTATTTTCTATGCTCCATGAACTGAACTTTACAACTAAGCAGGCCTCTTATTCAGATAAACATAATGCTTCAAATATTTTATTCGACACGTGTATATCATCTCTGCCTCAAGTTCTCGCCACTCTCTTTTTTCCCGGCGTTCTCATTCAACTTTGCCATGACACTTTCTCTTCAATCCTTATTCCATTTCTAAATTTCCGTCACTGCTTCCATTTCAGAACTACCATACATTGCCGAGTGAGTCCTTGATTAGAGCTCCGTGTCTGCTTTCAGAAGTTTCGTAACTTCACCACTGACACGTTAATATATCCACTTACATGTAACAACCGCCTAAATCACAAACCTTTCTGCTGCCATTATTAATATTACACGAAACATCGATAACGAATGGATTTTTACGTAATGCTATGGCACTAACTGTCCAGCTTTAGGGAGTGCTTTTAAAAATCACGATGAAGCCTTTAAAATACACAGTAGTATTTGCATATGCAAACCGTTACTGTAATTATCAACTTATTGTCCTTACTGGTGTAGTTAAAGGCAGATTAAAATAAAAATTCACATAAAAGTAATCAAATATGTGTTCTATGCACTATATTCGATATCCCGTAAGTCCGGTCTCACAGGGAAAAGCACTCGCGAAGCAAATGATGTATGTGCTTTAATACGTTCCATATCCGTGCACTATATCATACAAAAACAAAAATCAACTAATGCAAAAAAGTATATTATCTTCATTCGTAGAAAACCTCCTACATGTTTCGACCCCGCTGGGTCATCTTCAGGGAGAACAGTTTCGTGCAACCCTAGTGTAATGAAACTGTTCTCCCTGAAGATGACACAGCGGGGTCAAAACATGTAGGAGGTTTTCTACGAATGAAGATAATATACTTTTTTGCATTAGTTGGTGATTTTTGTTTTTGGATGTCTGTGCTGTTGATTGCGCAGGTTGATATGATGCTGCACATTGCATCGCACACGTTCTAATGTGTGAGGTGTGATGTCTGCAGTAGCAGCTCGGATATTTTCTTTAAGGTCGTCAATGGTACGTGGGAGGGTATGGTACCCAAGTAACTCCAGATGACCCCAGAGGAAAAAAATCTAAGTGCGTTTGTTAATTGAGTCTCACTCAAAACCACTGGCCCACTAACCGAATCAAGTGTGAATTACTAATGTGCTGGCACATTAACAGAATCAAGTGTGACTCAATAGCCTGCTGGCACACTAATCGAAGTAAGTGTAAATCACCAATCTGCTGGCACACTAATAGAATCAAGGGACACAAAAATCTGCCGGCACACTAACCGAATTAAATCTAAATCACCAATCTGCAGGCACACTAATAGAATAAAGTGTCATTCAATAATCTGCGAGCACACTAACCGAATTAAGTGTAAATCACCAATCTGCAGGCACACTAATAGAATCAAGTGTCACTCAATAATCTGCGAGCACACTAACCGAATTAAGTGTAAATCACCAATCTGCAGGCACACTAATAGAATAAAGTGTCACTCAATAATATTCTGGCACACTAAGTGAATCAAGTGTGACTTAATAATCTGCAGGCACACTACCATGACTGAAACATACTGTTAATCACGTACATGGAAGAAAAACGCTTGGCTTCAAATTAAAATTTTTGAAAATTACGTACAGAAGCGGTTCACACAGTGTTGGTGTGTAGGAATTAAAATCGCTGTAGTGTCGACAGCTCTTGTAGTGCGCATGAGGAAAGGAGAAATGGGTACGAATTTGAGATCGGAAAAAATAGCAGGTAACAGACTATACGGAAGATCTAGGTAGAAATGGAAGAACAACAATACAATAACAATTAAAAACGTTAGTTTGGATTCGATGGTCTTTTCTTCATAGTGGCGACAAACATTCTCTTCCCGTAATAAATTTTCTTACCACTTAACTATTAATCACTGAAATGAGAAGCTGTACGAAGGCGTTCATTTATTAAACACCAGGCCTTTGAGATAGGACGCAAGCTTGCTATCCTGAGCTATCTTCCGCTATTCAATAGACAAGAGTTCAGAAATATCAAGCCCTCCAATCATAATCCAAAACCTGTGGTCACGTGACATCTGTTCTGACATATAATGTCCTTTGGTGAACGTAGAATGACATTTATTGCAACGCCACTTACTTTGACAACCAGTTGACCTAAGCTGTAGTGGTTCTGTAATCAAATTCCAGTCAGCTGTTCTTGATTAATCCATCTGCGAACGCGCAAGCTCGTTTAAGTGGCTCCAACAAGCGCTACTGCCACTCGGAATTACACTAACGGTCAGGACATTGTCAAAGGGCCATTGATAGCAAAAAGTCTCTTTTGTATGTAACATGCAGGCAAGACGGTCCTTAATCCTGTCCAGTTGGTCTGAAATGCAGTATGGGACTGTATATGTTAAATTTCGAAAGATACAGTCAGGTATCAGTAAAGCATAAAATTGCCGTAGCTATTTCATTTTTCATTTTTTAAGAGCTGTACGCCAAATAATTTTTTTCGTATTATATTAAAAACTGCTGGAGTAAAAATATTACACTTTCTCACAGGTTTAGATCGGTATATATTAGGAAACATAAATTAGGAATACCAAGATTAGAAACGAATTAAAACATTAATTTAGGTACCATAATTAGAAACAAACTACAACCATAAGTAAAACGGATTTACTGATCCCAGAGACTATGGGACGGACTGACCTCTTGAAGACGGCGAGTAGTGCCTGAAGGCGGTAAACTTGATAATGATGACATTCTGGGTTCATCTGTGTTAACTTTCGCTTCAATTTCGGACAATTAACTGCAATAGCGAAGTGATTTTCATGGTTGCTGACATTTCCATAACTAAATTTTGCATAGGGTACAGAAAACGTTTTCATTTCTCTACAGTTCACAGTTATACTCCGTGTTCGTAGCCTAACACACTTACAACAAAATACGGTACTCTCGTATCTCTAGGTTTATTATATCAAGCACTATTTCAGGAACGTGAATCAAATATTGCAGGAGTCACACTAACCGCCGCCTTCTCACCGCGGATGTCCGGGTTCGATCCTAGGTCAGTCCATGTAGAATTTGTGGTGGAAGAAGTGGCATCGGGATAGTCTTTCTCCTATATAATACTTCGCTTCTCCTGTCAGTATCTTCTACCAATACCCCACATCCTTATTTCATTCACCTACCGTCGAAGTGCTATAATCGACGAATTAGCAGCAGCATTAAATATCTGGCCTCTCTCTCTCTCTCGCTCTCTCTTAATTTTTCACATCACCATCGTGCTGAGTTAGCCACGTTGTTGTTACTGACTGTAGGAATTTAAGAAGTGCCACGTTAGGTGAACTCCAGTGTTATAACTTTTCCACTAAGATTCATAAAACCTGGTCAAGTGGTCTAGAAGATTAAAGGGCGTGATCTCATAACCTGACCGTGCACTTAAGAAAAGAAACTAGAATAAAAACCGCGTTATTGATATTACAGCCTGGGATCACAGAACACAGTCATCGGAAGCCAGGCAAGAGAGATATTTCGTTATACGTTTTATCGCGAAAAGCAAATAGTCTCCCGTTATATAGACTCGTGTCTGACGGCATCAATAGGATTCAATTTAAGCAAATGCTGGGAACTCGAGGAAACTTCAAATAGACCTTCTATTGCAATGAATTGTGGGTAGGAACAGGCTACATCTG
This sequence comes from Coptotermes formosanus, assembly GCA_013340265.1. NCBI lineage: Eukaryota > Metazoa > Arthropoda > Insecta > Blattodea > Rhinotermitidae > Coptotermes > Coptotermes formosanus. The sequence continues at coordinate 24,100 of BLKM01006565.1, forward strand.
GTGCTGCCATTGCATCATAATACACTGAGTAACATGAGGGCGAGCAAGTGTAAAATGAGTACGTCACATTTCTAATATTGACTTCAACCTTAATGGAAGCGCTTCCGCATTCCGCAGTTTTCATCCGTTCACTGCCGCAAATCAAAAATAAAATTATTTAGTAGCTTAAAATTGGTCAGTTAAAACACCGGGTGTATCAGAGCTGTCACATTCAATACATTGAAAATGCTATAAATAAAGGAATACGTATCTGTGGCAGTAGCATTTGACATTCAGCGTCTGGCCAAACTTAGTTGGCGGCAAGATGCGGCACAAGTGGGATAACATCAGCAACGGACGTAGGAAGACTGTCACTGTCACGCTCCGGATCGCTTTATCAATGAACCAACTGGACAGAAGGGGGCCAATAGCTATTCTAGACTAGTCTGTGCAGACAAAACGCCGGCGCTCCCGTCCTGATCCGTCACCGTCCTTACTGAGCTGGTTTTATGTTCTCCAGTGACCTGACGAAGACCACATAAGTGGTCGAAAATGTAGCTACATTTCATGATACAATACATCCTAACAATTAACTGTATCGGTGACATAAAAGCTATTTTATGACTTGTACAAACACAACGGGATGTCTAAGATAAAATTCGCAATTTTGTTCTGAAAATCATAAGAAACACATAAATACGCCTGGAAAAACGCAGTGGGGTTTACTGTTAAATCATGAGGTAACAAAGTCCACAGTTCATCTTAAAATGAACCCTAAACGCGCAATCTCTTCGCCCCAAGCAGTCATACGATCTGACAATGTACCCTGCTTGCACTTATTTATGCACATGGTAGGCTGCTGGGGCTATCAAAAGGCGTCTTTCTCTCCCAAAGTAAGGAATAACGTTTACAGACTATTCTCCGTTTTACACAATTTAAACTCTGCTGTAGACAAATATTCTCTTTCAGTACGTTGTTTACACTTCCAATTTCTGTTTTTCGTTTCACAGGCAAAGCAACTGAGGCACAAGGGTATATATATATATATATATATATATATGATCTCTACTGAGCGGATACAGGATTTTGGTACCTCAATCAAAACGTTGTAGCACTTCTCAAGAAGTGCGCCGACATTAGCAACTTTAATACTGATAACTCCACGGAACAGAGGCCTTCTCACCCGTTCAGAGGGAGGTAATGTGGTCAATACGTGAACAGAACACCGTCGTGGCATTTCCAGTCCTCCTGTTTCTGAGGCTTACAACTCTGAAATAACACGCTACACGATACGACAAAAAGATGTCTCATGCGGGAAAGAAGACTGAGATTAACTCCGTAATTCCATGCAGCAGAGTTCTTCCTGAGAAGCTAACTGGTCCTCCACTGGTCAATAAATTCCCCGCATTTTATGGAAACCAAAGGTTTTTTAACACTTTCAGAAGCGCCCCCCGACTGTCCCTATCCTGAGCCAGATCAGTATAGTCCATCCCTCCCCATCCCACCTCCTGAAGCTCCACTTTAATACTATTCTCCCATCTACGCCTAAGTCTTCCAAATGTTCTCTTTCCCTGAGGTCTTCCCACCAAAACCCTGTATGCACCTCTCCTGTTTCCCATACGTGTCACATACTCCACCCATCTCGTTCTTCTTGATTTGCTTCTAATGCTGAAATGTGGACCAATTCTGTAAACTTCAAATACAGAGAAATATTTCCATTTTACGTAAACAAAATACACTGACGGACAGGGCTGCATGAGACGTTCAATTCTTTCTCCAGCTACCAATAAGACAGCGTTTTTCTGCGACGTGACGCCGTATAATTTGGCAAATGGTTACCATCTTTTGAGGAACACATTTCCTTCGTCTTCATCCCTAAAGACGCAGTGATTCGCTTGGGAACGTTCGTAAACATATATCAGACAACGTCGTAGCACAGTGCAGAAGATCGAAGTATTAAAATCACGATTTGTTTCTAAAAGCGCCGCCAGAATGATCATGGCTTTAACTCACCGGACACCAAAGTGGAAGCTCTCAAAACTTACTCAGTGAATGCCGCAAAAGAACAGCTACACTTACCGCAAAGTGCATTACGCATTTATTGTACGACACAGAGGGATCACTAACGCAGGGGAGGTATAGACTGAGGAAAAGAAAAGAGTAAGTAAAGGATATTTTATCGGTTACTAAAATTTTGCACCCTCACCTGAGAATGACATTTTATTACAAATTTGGAAAAAAGGATGTTACACATCGCTAAAACTGTGTGCATTGAGAAGACAGCTGTCATGCCGTGTGAGTTTGGAACTGAGCGCTTTGTTTAATTACTTCAGATTTAAACGAGGGATCCGAGAATGGTTGTAAGCTGGCAAGAAGGGCGGATAGATTAGTAAGTCGCGGCCTACTGTAACTGAGATCTTTCTGTTGCTTTCACGAAGCGTGAAGAAGTCTCCAGGACATGCTAACGATTTACGTGAAGTTATCTTTATCATAAACGAAGTCTAGAAGGCTACACTGTGTCCATGAAAACTTCGTACTTGTGGTCAGTGTTAGTGGCGGCTGTGGTACAGCACTGCATAGCGGTGGGTGTCTACAAAGTGACGTCTTTTGATCAAGTGACAGAAATGGTGACGCCAATACAAATACGGACGGTTTTTAAGAAGTAAGGCGTCTTTGCTCTTTTATTCTTGTTTGCTCCCCGAAGCCATTTTGGAAGAAGGTCCCATGTTTGGACTGTGGGATTTTTCGGAGAGAGGTCGAGGGAGGAGTAAGAGTAACGGATTGAGAAAGTTGTTTGTATTGACATGGACTTCAGTGCCCATGCTGAAGCAATGACTTCTGAGCGCTCTTCTTCCACTTATTTCTCACACAGAAACATGCTTTATGAAACCCGTCTCTCGTTTACTGTAGCAATATTCTCGAAATTCTCTACCTACCTACCTACCTACCTACCTACCTACCTACCTACCTACCTACCT
>BLKM01006568.1:0-11109 GCA_013340265.1 Coptotermes formosanus
ATAATCACGATTTTGTAATAAGGAGCCAGGTGATGGCCTAGTATAGGCTGAAAATAGTCGCTTACCTCTGAGTAAAAAAATGGGACAAAATAGTCGGCTGTTGACTGAATTTCTATGTAAAATATTGAAAGCGTAAGCTAACGGGTATGCAAAATATCTTCATTAAAAATCCTTAAAAATTCTTAACTTTAGGCCTAAATTTATTCTAAATTTACCTTATCAGTGCCGATGCAAAGTTGTCCCAAAACCACTTTTTGTTAATTTGCTTTGTTCATATTTGGTGACGATTATTTTTTCGGAACAATTCCACATACAGGTAATTAACCTACAAGTAACCTACAACACTGTAAAAAAGAAGAAATAGTTTTTGTTCGTACATCTACTAATAACGACCATAGAGAAATATTCGTATACTAGTATGCTGGTGCCCGGCGACCCGGAGAGAATAGGGACACACATTTACGTATTTACCGTGGAATTCCAGCAACCCGTGTGGGCAAGGCACACTTAATGTACGCAGTTACTGTGGAAACCCCACGGACCGTGCAGGGTAGACACACATATTTACTCAGTTACATTTGAAACATTGCGATTCGTGGGGGGAAAGGAACGCCCCATGTACGCAGTTACTGTGGAAACGCCGAGATCTGGGCAGGCAAGGCACGCACATTTAAGTAGTTACCATGGAACCCTCAAGCATATATATGACTGTATATTACAATATCGTAGTGGTGCACGCAGTTATAGTGAAAACCCGAATAATGAGTGCGTATGTATATTGTACTGTCGTATTAATGCCCGGCGAACCTTTANGCACATTTAAGTAGTTACCATGGAACCCTCAAGCATATATATGACTGTATATTACAATATCGTAGTGGTGCACGCAGTTATAGTGAAAACCCGAATAATGAGTGCGTATGTATATTGTACTGTCGTATTAATGCCCGGCGAACCTTTACGTAGTTAAAGTGGCAACCACAATTAGTCGTGTCTGTTACATACCATCCGCGCGTCCGTCGAACTAAATTCTATGCCTTGTCTTTTCCTGTCATTTGGTGACAGTCCATGGAACTTCAATGTGGGAGTGTGACAGAGACTGATAGCGTTACGGTGTATATAAGATGGGCTTACTGCTTGCTGAGGGCAAAACGTTGAAGCATTTGAAGGAAAAGCTACAACATAAAACCCCATACCATGATTTAAGTTTTTTGTGGAGAAGAACCCCACGGTAGACTCTACGGACGCAATGCAACCTTAAAGCCTCTAGTGCAACTGCATGATGAAGTTTATTATAATTATTATCATTATTACTGTAATTTTCCTCGTAATTAAGCACCGACAGAATGAAATTGATTGGCAAAGACCGAAATAATCGGGGAAAACCTGTCCCAGTGCCACTTTGTCCACCGCAAATCCCATCTAGGCTGACCTGGGATCGAAAACGTGCCCCGCATTAGGAGGCGGGCGACTAACCCTGAGCAATGGCACGACCTTAAATCATAAGTTACACTAAAGAGAACATTGTTTACGAATATTTCTTTACTATTTTATATCTTTGTGATTAACCATTTAAAGACTGAGAATATGATGAATTATATATTACAGGCTTATGCCGTACCGCGCAGTAAGCACTGTCCGTCTCGTTTTTAAAAATCGATCAATTAATGCTGCATAGGAAAGTAATCGTTTTTTGTTCCGAGTTCCGTACAAAACACGTAAATAAAGCTGAATTATATTACAGGCTCAATCCGTACCGCACAGGAAATACCCTGACAGTGTTTTAAATTGAGTCATTTAATGCTGTATGGGGAAAGAATCGCGGTTTACTTCGAGATACATACAAAACATGTAAATAAAGCTGAATCATATTAAGGCTAAGATCGTACCGCGCAGAAAACACAGTTCTCTGTATTTACGTCTCCTGGCATCTAGTGGCGGTCTGTGAAACTCGAACATTTTCATAGTTGTCCTGCCATGTCGCAGCGGCCCATGGAAATCCAAGCGTGACATACCTTCGCATTACTGAATTTTTATATAGATAGCATGAGAGCATTAGGCATGTTATATTAGAATGAGCGCATCAATTGCTACAGTATTGTGACACTGAAATGTTGTAGTGTTATGTTACGTGCAGCTGTATATGAATTACATCATATAACTGCTGTTGCATTCCAATATTACCACGTTTAAAACACTGGAATTTCGTGGTGGTGGTGTATTATCTTCATTCACGATTGATTCCATATACATATCATGTACCGTAGCAGCATAAATATCGTAAGACCAAAAATGTCTATTTTTACCACATTGAAAGTTTGTGATTACACTCGCACGCATTTTCAAGGGCCTGTTTATTTGCGTCTCCTGACATCTAGTGGACATCCATGGAACTCCGTCCTCCTAAGTCTGTTTCCTGCCATCTGGTGGCGATCCATGGAACTCCATGCCAGATGAAACAAACGTTACTGAAATTTATATTAGATTGAAAGGTAAGACCTCTTCTTCTGTCATATATAAGGTATATTTAAACAGAAGGTCCTTCTTTTACTTGAATATTAGCATTGATTACTTCCTGCCGTTCGACGATTGCATCACTCTTAGCCGATTTTGCCGCTGTCAATACTAGCGTTGAAGTAGCGGCAAGAAGTAAGCAGTGGTACGCATCAGGTAAAGTAGCGATCATGTGCCGTATATGGTAGCAATTAACTTTTGAAGTAGCTACACATAGGACAAAGAACAACAGCAACACATTGCTTTGGAATATGTGCTTAAACCTTCAGCATTGTAGAAGTTTAGCCTATTCTTTCGCATTCACAAAAAGTAACATAATTGCTATATTTACTCTTCAAGTAAATTACAAAATTTTATTGAATTTAGTATATTTTAACACACTCTATTTCATTTAAGAAAATGTGTCACTTAACAGAAATTATCTCAAAATATTTTATGCCAAATAATTTCTCAGTGGAATTTCAAAGAACTTGGTGATGGAGTCTGAACAGAACTTTGTAAAACTTCTTCCATTACCCCGAATTATTTGTCCGAGAGTAAACATTGACCCTACGTTGTGCCCTACATACTCTGTACAAAATTTCATCACCTGGTGAAGGCGTCAGCAACTTTTGCATCATGGGTTTGCACCCTGAAAGTGACAAATGTACTATTAGTAGATATTTCAATGTATAAGCTACCCCATTAACTCTGTACCTACAGGGATTTTAGAAGAAGATATAAATGTGTTTCCATTAGAGTGATCTAGAGTCGTTGAACATGATCTGGCAAACATTATTGCACTATATATTCATTTATTTGGGGGCGAACGGTGCAGTTGTTTGAGGTATTGCACCACATGACGGAAAGTTCCTGGTTCGATTCACTGTAGGATCCTTGGAAATTTTTAAGTGACTTATTCCTTCTGTCCCCATTCATTATCCCTGTTGTCCACTCAGACTCTAACACAAACGAGTACCAAGGAATCCCCTTAGTGGTAAAATGTTGCCGGCACGTAGAGCTGACAACTCTACCGTCTTAGTTGTGCCGAATATCAAAGTAGGGATGGAAGTACAAAATCCCATCCCTTTTAAGAGTATCCATGACTTGTTACGAGAAAGTTCTACGTTTATAGTTTTTCCCAAATACAAATTTGTTATTGAAAGGTTTATCATTTTAGCCAAATTGACTTCAGGAATCTTTTAATTAGTGTTCCCTTAAAACGGGTTTTAAAATAGGAGTTTTGTATTTATTTGGATCCAAATGGTATGACAGCAATGAACTTCGCTGAAGATTAAGTTCTGTTCTGAAGACAGAGATATTTCGATTTGAAGAATTATTAAATTTTGTTTTCACTAATGTGCTGGTGCCCGGCGAACCGGGCAGTATAGGTACACATATTTACGTATTTACATTGGAATCCCATCATCCCCTGGGGGCAAGGCACACTTCATGTACGCAGTTACGGTGGAAACCCCGCGATCCGGGCAGGCAAGGCACGCACATTTAAGTAGTTACCGTGGAAACCTGAAGAATGCATATGCCTGTGTGTTATAATTTCGTAGTGGTGCCTGCAGTTATGGTGAAAACACGAAAAATTTGTACGTATATATATTATACTGTCGTATTAGTGCCCGGCGAACTTTTACGTAGTTAAAGTGGCAACCCAAATTAGTCGTGTCTGCTACATACCATCCGCGAGTCCGTCGAACTAAAGTCTATGTCTTGTCTTTCCTGCCATTTGATGACAGTCCATGAAAATTCAATGCGGGAGTGTAACAGACACTGACAGCGTTACGGTTTATATAAGATTGGCTTACTGTTTGCTAAGTGCAAAACGTTGAAGCATTTGAAAGAAAAGCCATAACATAAAACCCCATAACATGATTTAAGTTTTTGTGGAGAATAACCCCGCAGCAGTCGCTACGGACGCAAAGCAACTTTAAGGCTTCTTGTGCAACCGCATGATGAAGCTTATTGTTGTTATTATTTTTATAGTCATTTTCCTGGTAATTGAGCACCGATAGAATGAAATTGACTGTGGAAGACCGAAATACTCGGGGGAAATCCTGTCCCAGTGCCACTTTGTCCACCACAAATCCCACGTAGACTGATCCGGGATCGAACATGGGCCTCCGCCTTAGGAGGCAGGTGACTAACTGCCTGAGCAATGGCACGACCTTAAATCATAAGTTACACCAAATAGAACATAGTTTACGAATATTTCTTTGCTATTTTATATGTTTGCGATTAACCATTTAAAGGCTGAGATTATGATGAATTAGATATTACAGGATAAGTTCGTACCGCGCAGTAAACACTCTCCAGCTCGGTTTTAAACGTCGATCATTTAATGCTGCATAGGAAAGTAATTTTTTCCGATATCCGTAAAAAAACACATAAATAAAGCTGAATTATATTACAGGCTCAGTCCGTACCGCGCAGTAAACACGCCCCGACAGTGTTTTAAATTGAGTCATTTAATGCTGCATGGGGAAAGAATCGCGGTTTGTTCTGAGATACATAAGAAACGTATAAATAAACCTGAATCATATTACAGGCTGAGATCCTACCGCTCAGAAAACACAGTTCTCCGTATTTACGTCTCCTGATATCTAGTGGCGGTCTTTGAAACTCGAACATTCTCATAGTTGTCCTGCCATGTGGCAGCGGCCCATGGAACTCCGAGCGTTACATACATTTGCGTTACTGAATTTTATATAGGCAGCATGTGTGCGTTAGGCATGTTATATTAGAATGAGTGTATTAATCTCTGCAGTACTGTCACACTGAAATGCTATAGTATGGGCAGTTATATAGCATGAGAGCATTAGGCATGTTATAATAGAATGAGTGCATCAAACTTTGCAGTATTTTGGCACTGAAATGTTATAGTGTTATGTTATGTGCAGCTGTATATGAATCACAGCATATAATTGCTGTTGCATTCCAATATTACCACATTTAAAACACTGCAGTTTCGTGGTGGTGTTATATTACATTCATTCACGCTTGATTCCATATACATATCATTTACCGTTACAGTATAAATATCGTAAGGACATAAATGCCCACTCTTTCCACATTCAAAGTTTGTGGTTACACTTGAAAGCGTTTTCATAGGCCTGTTTATTTGCGTCTCCTGACATCTAGTAGATATCTATGGAACTCCGTTCTCATAGTTCTGTCTCTTGGCATCTTGTGGCGATCAAATGTACTCCCAAGCCAGAGGAACGAAAGGTTACTGAAATTTATAATAGATATAATAGTTCTTTTTTGCAGGAATCGTTCAAAACACAAATACATGTTGTGTGCAAAATGCAGAATTTTGCTGTTAATGCAGGTGGTACTGCGTTTAACAGCCTTAAAAGCATTACAGCTTATTATGGACGTACTGTACTCCTTCAATGAAAGGGGCGTGCAGAAAAAGTAAACAAGGAATAAGCAAGAAATCAAGAAGAGGGAGAAACAATAAACAGAATGAAGGGTGAGTTGAGAGGAAAAAGAGTGAAAGAAATAATTAAAAAAGGACAAATAAAGACACATTCGGAGTAAACTTAGTAGAGACACGCTGTCCCTCTGGTGATTAAGCACACGCCATAAGAACATATGCGCCATATGACGTATCCTACAGTTCCGCCTTGTATAAGTGCGATTGGCTACTTCACGTTCCGGTCGCTTTAATTCCGATATCTATTGCATAGGAGACTGAGTGAGTCCACGTGCAAGTCTGGATGTTGTGTGGCAGAGGCACATCTCATTCCGTGCTCGTAAACGGCCCGGATCGTCCAACCCTATCTTGGTCACCAGTGATGACGCAGCCAAAAATATTAAAATTGATTTTAACACAACACGCAACCATAAGTAGGTTTGAAAGTGTAACAGTAACAGAAACTACTTGGTCTAGATGGCATTATTAAATATTAGCCTGCACATAAAAATAATTACATCAAAGTTTAATAGAAAATGCATACACATTAAGTAACGTAATTATAATAAATTTGAATGTAACTCAAACAGGCGTTAATAATTTATTACACAAGCAAGCATATATTCTGTAATGCTGGGCTTGGTGGACTTTGGAATCAGGATCTGGTAAGTTCAGAACGCTGAGGGACCAATGACAGGAGAGAAAATGCACCAGGAACAATGATCGATTTGGAAGAGAAAGTTGATTTTATAAGCGAGAATTGAATCGCAAGGCGAAAAGTTATTGATTTTTGCAGCTCTTAAAAGCGAAAACTCCTAAACCGATTGCACGTGTACGGAAGGATTAAAGTATCGCGCAATATTTTTGTAATTTATTTGTGAATACAGTCAGTTTACTTTCCTTTCTTCTGTAGGAAGCTGAGTCCCGGCATCATTTCCCCAGTTTCCTATTAAAAGCAGTAATACCTCGAAAAGTATTTATATTATCTGCTTGCTTTCTAACACATGCATCTGTACCTAACGGCTATTAATAAGTGCGAATGAATAACTACAGACACTAGCGACTCTATTTAATGTAGAATTTCCAGTTTCAGTAACTTGAATTAAGTCATAAAACAGAATTTCCAGTTTCAGTAAATTTTATTAAGTCAAAAAACCGAACTGCTTTACCATGTCATATAATTGAAGGTACTCACCTGTAAGAGCATAGTATGTAGACTGGTACGAATACCTCCAAAGAATTAATGATGTGTCCAATATACTTGCATGTAAAATGGCACAAGCATTGCTTGCTATATAACTTACGTCCTGATTTCATGAATAATTCATACCCGTATTTATAGAAAAATATATTAAAAATAACTCACATAACTACATATCTCGGGAGAAAAGTTAACATACAGTTCACATTCATTACTTTCAACAATCTCCAAATAACTTTAAAAGAATACTATCTAAAACAATAAGAGAAATCTTTGAAAGGCTAGTATTTATAAACAAGTTCTAATATTCTAAAATTCGGAATAGAAACCTGCACATAAAAGAAAAATAAGTAACACAAGTTAGTGGTATACAAGTATCCACTACCAAGTACAAAAAATCGCAAAACAATGTAGGACTTATACATTAGAAACAACCTCAAAATGGCAGTTTCCATTTTAGACGTATATGTTAAAGGATTCGAGATATTAACGCCTCCGTTTGAAATGTAACATCGATGTAACATTCCTCTGTACAGACATATTTATATACAGTTAGCCTCATGATAGCTTGCACTCAAATGGAAATATGTAGCTGTATAAATATGTATTTTATTAACACATTTGTGTTAGACCCACGTACCACTGCACTTTTCGGTTTAACTCAATGGATTTAGTGTCGTTGCCTCAGAAGTTCGCACGGTTCTCATGGGTATAAATTAAAAATATGCACAGATCTGTAATTTATACATCTATGACGTTTGAACTAAGTTTAATGGAAGTCCGTCAGTAAGCTAAAACCTAACAGACACGTGCAAAGACGAACAGTTGGAAAAAATGACATTATCTCTGACGACAAAGCGACGAAAAGAAAAATCTGCCTCTCTCAATTCTGCATGAATCTAACCCCATTACCCCTGGTTCGAGGCCCATATTCTGCTCATTAAATTAGTTTAACCAAACACCTCATAAACATGCCCTAAAAGACTGTTTAAGTCAAGAGAAACCTAATCTTTTAATTCACATTATTTACTGTACTGTACTGTAAGAGAACTATCTGAATTAGCATCAAGAGACTGCATATTCCCACACGAACTGTATTTACATAATTCACATGGTCCTAGCAGTAAGAGAAAATTGTTACGTCCATAGTCGGCTTTTACAGATTGATCTACAATGGAGACAGTATCCTTTGTGAGACAGAAACTGAATTTATAAACGGTATTCAGATAAACTTCATGTCTAAAGCAGGCAGTTAGTCGTTGGCCTTGTACTGCGGAGGAGCGGATTCAATTATGGGGTAGATTATGTGAGACTTGTGGTTGATAAAGTGGCATTTGAAAAGTTTTCTACACGTACTTCCGTTTTCCTCTGTCACTATCATCCTACCAATTTTTTTAAGACTCGACAGCCCTTAATGGGCCTAGGTCTCCTCATTGCTAAGGTTTCGAGGACACACTAAGACACACCACAGTCGGTTGGACTCCTATGAACGGGTGATCGGCCCGTCGCAGAGACCTCTACCTGACAACACAAACACTCACAAGAGACAAACATCCATGCCTCCGGCGGGATCCGAGCTCGCAATTCCAGCAAGCGAGCAACCGCCGACCCACGCCTTAGACCGCGCGGCTAGCGGGATCGTCATCATTCTACCAATGCTCCATGTTAGTAATATTATTACCAGAATGACAATCGGGCGAAGCCTGGAGACCTTAATAAAAGCAATGCTTTTTTGGATGTTGAGGGCATCAGACAGAAAAGAAAATTATATTATTCTTGTCACTCAGAAAAGGCAGTGTTTGACGATTATCAAGTAACGTTATTTTACGAAAGGAATCAGAAATAAATATCTCTTTAATCACATGGGAAGCAGTCAATACCGGCGTAATCAGTAAGATGCTGGTTTCTAAGTTAAATAAATTGGTTTCCTAACATGTCTATATGCCTTATACACGGTCCATAAACCTTAGTTCTCTTATGTGAAGTCGCTACTTCCCGAGGAATGCTCTAACTTCAACTGCTCTTGTAGAGTGGATGAGTGTGTTGCTTAAATTCATTCGTACGCATCAGCAGTCAGCCGTCGATGGGTGGCTTAAAGTAATATATCAGCCATAGAACTTCATTCGTTTTTCTCTCTTTGTTGTAGCAGATACGAATTAATTACGGCACTGTACAATACTGTTGCAATAAATAATTTAATGGCAGAAAAAACAATTTATGAAGAATTAGGTTACAGTGTGTGATTATACATGGGGTTTGTAACAACTGTGTTACAGGGTAGATGAGAAAACTAAATTAATATTTGAAACGGGTTACCTTACGTCTATTAAAAAGTGAAACAATACAACAAATATAAGTATAATGTGACAATGGAGAGCGTTTAATCTTTTTACCCTAGGCATTTCTCAAATGCGGAGATAATTTAATTCGATATGGCCACACTTTTCGTTACTTTCCACAATTGTGAAAATACTACAGAATTGTATTACTGACACAGGGTATCTTATCTTATTTCTTTGCAGAATTTATTACTTGTATGTCTACGCTGGTTGTGAGTATGTTAAATTTAACTGTCATACATAACCTCAAATCTTCACTCTGTCGAAATAATTTGTAATCGGTGGCTTTATGCTATATTTCTTAAAGAGTTTGAAGGCATGTTTATAACCTATTTACATACCAGATTTTATGTTCCTACCCATAGCAAATGAATACTCAAATATTATGGGTGCACATGTTTATTTTTTTATTTATGGACCACGTAAATCTCACGACAGGTTTAGGCAGATTATTATCCATTACTATTCAGCGTTACCTCCTACTACGACGGCAAGCATGGTATTGATAATAAACCAAGCAGTCATCATTGGCGGTAGGCCTTCACGTAAAGTGGCCATTCCTTTTTGAACTACCCTTGAATTTTCTCGCAAATTTAGTAAAAACCCAACATAAAATGTAACGAAAACCTTTCCAGCCGGAATCTAGTTGTTCCATGCGGACAGACGGAAAAACTGTCAAGCAACCAGCATGATGAAGCAAAAAGTTGGTTTTCGCAACTTTGCGACCGCGACTAAAATGTGATCAATATGCCTTTAATCACAGCGTTTAAATCAAAGAATATTCGCTCTGGACTGCAGATCTAGCTTCAGTTTTAGTCGTCCTTTACAAGGTAGGAACGGAGGCCTAATTTGGAGAGCAAACGCTTTTGCCTAATGTGACGTATTTTAAGCTATTAAACCTTTTGTCGGATTTTCGTGGTACATGTAAGGCCTAAAGGAATTATTTTTAAGACTGTCGACAAAGCGTTAGTTTCGTGAAAATTAGCTCAGTCACAATCATATATTACTTAGAGATATCAATTATTTTTACCCGTACTTTCCACAACTCTAGGGCGATTTTGGTAAAATCCCATATAGCAGATCTACACATGATGAACGTACGCAATTGTGAGTTTCGTGCAAATCGGTGTTGTGCAAAACCATACTTTAAGCAAGGAAGTGAATGACGTTTTGCCTGCGTTTTATAAATCTTTGTTCAATTTGGATAAACCTAAGTGAAGAAGACATCAATAATAACGCACTGAGTGCTTGTGAGTTTTGTTAAATTTGGTTCATTAAAATTCCACGCTTTAATTAGCAGCGTAAAGAAATTTATATCTGAATTTTTCCATACATATATTCCACTTTGGGTGAAATTCGGTATGCGAAACCTGCATATGATATTTCTGTCTAGCATTTATGATTTTCGTGAAAATTCCTGCAGAGAAGGCCCTAATGTTCTTATAGGTACAAGAGATGTTATATTTAAGCATTTACGCTAAAACCTGCAGGCATTATGGAAATAAAGACCGCTTTGTTAATGTCTGTGCACTAGGTCATGGAATACAGCATTTATATTCTTTATAAGATTGAGTCTAGGGAAGAAAGCACATTTGTTAAGTGTTAATTGCTTATGCGACAATTTTGGAACTAACAACCGCACGCTT
>BLKM01006580.1:0-15526 GCA_013340265.1 Coptotermes formosanus
TGTGTGTGTGTGTGTGTGTGTGTGTGTGTGTGTGTGTGTGTGTGTGTGTGTGTGTGTGTGTGTGTGTGGGTGGGTGGGTGGGTGGGTGGGTGGAGTTCTTGAAGAGGTTTATTCATATAATTTATAATACGAGACATCAAGTCTCTAAATACAGTCGAGTCCGGTTATAACAACATCGCTTTATGCGGCACGTCAGACATTCTGTGGCACCAATTAACTCCTCACTGTTAACGATAACACTATACTCCTCGGTTATAACAACACTCGTTTATAACAACATCAAGTATTCAGTCGCTTTCATGACGTTATAACCGAGTTCTACTCTGTCTTATTAATGGTTACAGTTACGGATCTTATATTTTCATGTCACAAACACACAGATTAGTTTTGTGTGAGTTGCGGAAGTGTGCACGTCTGATTCGAAAGAACTCGAAAACACAAGAAGCCAGAACTGAATGCCTTCAGGACTTGCTTTTAATGGTTTTTACGCCTTCGTTTTAATGTAGTTGAGTATCGAAGCACAGACGTGAAGCAAGCGGGTGCCATGGATACAGAAGTCGATGTAACTTCTTGTACGGACGAACTTACAGCGACTTCCATTAATTTCAGCCGTAAAGTTTATCGAGAGGAAGCGATGAGGTGTAGGAAGTTTGTTTGAGCATAGACAGCGTGGAAGTGAGGAGTGATTCATCCGTGCTAGGTCAGAAAAAAAAAACCCAAAGGCTGAAATAAAATATAGTTTAACCCGGCTGTAAAGTCATGAAAGGGACTAAATATTTTTTGTCGTTATAAGCGTGTCGTTATAACCGAGGAGTATAATGTTATGGATAACAGTGAGGAATTAATTGGTACCACAGAATATCTGACGCTGTAGACGAGGTGTCGTATAAGCCGATGTCGTTGTGACGGATTTCTAACCTATTTTTTCACAGAAGTCATTGCTTTCTACAGCCCATTAGCTTGTGCTCACTTACCATGGCTTCTAACTATCTGCGCATGCCATGTAACGTACATAAGACCATCTCATTTACGCAAAGATGTCAGCTTCTTTATTAGTTTGTTTGACAAAGACGTGTTGGCTACTCTGAAGTTATATGTCGTGTGACAGAGGAAGGAAGGGTGGCGGGGTAGGCTACTGACTGTTCAACCAGGGAGCCACAGATCATTTCCCGGCAGGGGCAACGGGTTACTCCCTTCTCCAAAGCCTGCAGACGAGCTATGGAGCCACCTCAGCTTTATATTCAAAGGGTAGAGCTGCCTGGACACGAAGCTGACCGCTCGGCTTTATGAATTTCCGAAGAGTTCATGCCTACGCGTATTTCTACTCCCCATTCACCTTCATGGCTGTGCACAGGGTGACACCTTACCTTAAATGCAGGAGGACGAATGAGACAGATTGTGTAATTGTGGTAAATACGTTGCTTTATTTTTCTCCTTCGTATTCTTATTTTTATTATTAGTAGTAGTATTCTTATTATTATTCTTATTATTAACCTTTTAAAGCCTAGCGGTAACTTTACGTACCACCAGTTTTAACATTAAAAAATTCTACGTGGTGCGCACATTGCGTTTATGTGTTTTGTACGGATCTCAGAACAAACAGCAACTTTTGCCTTATAAAAAATTAATAGACTGGTTTTTATAACCGAAGTGGAGAGTGTTTACAGCGCGGTACGCACTAAGTCCTTATATAAAACAGATACGCTTCGTCTTTAAAGGGTTAATATTATTATTCTTATTATGGTTAGTGTTCTTATTCTAATTCTTAATATTATTAGTAGTATTCTTATTATTCTTATTATTATTAATATTCTTATTCTTCTTATTCTTCTTATTAGTATTCTTATTATTGTTATTATTATTATTAGTAGTAGTAGTAGTAGTAGTAGTAGTAGTCGCCTTGTTCTTCTTCTCCTTCCTATTAACTAACTAACTAACTACATGGAGCAGAGGCCTTCTTGAGAAGCTAAGAGTTTCTCAGCTAGTCAAGAAATTCCCCGCATTTTATGGAACCCGAAGGTTCATTATCGCTTTCACAAGAGCCCACCACCTGTCCCTATCCTGAGCCAGCTCAATCCAGTTCATGTCCTCTCATCCCACTTCCCGAATATCCATCTTAATATTATCCTCCCATCTACGCCTGGGTCTCCCAAGTGGTCGCCTTCCCTCGGGTCTCCCCACCAAAATCCGGTATGCACCTCTCTCCTCCCCCATACGTGCCATATGCCCCGTCCATCTCAGTCTTCTCGATTTGATTACCCGAATAATATTTGGTGATGAGTACAGGTCATTTAGTTCCTCGTTATGCAGTCTTCTCCAATCCCCTGTCGCCTCGTCCCTCTTAGGCCCAAATATCCTCCTCAGCACCCTATTCTCGAACACCCTCAGTCTTTGTTCCTCCCTCAGTGTGAGAGACCAAGTTTCGCATCCATACAGAACAACAGGTAAAATTATAGTTCTGTATACCCTAATCTTTGTGTTTTTGGATAGCAACCTGGAAGACAAAAGATTCTGCACCGAATGATAGCAAGCATTCCCCGACTTCAATCTGCTCTTAATTTCTTCATGAATGGAGTTTCGATTCGTTAGGGTTGCTCCCAAATATTTAAATTCTTCCACCCTTTCAAAGGATTTATTATCTATATTTATGTTGTGATTGTGTCCTGCATTCTGGTTTCGAGACATGACCATGTACTTAGTTTTCTCAGCATTTACTTCTAGACCAATCTCCTTACTAGCAATAATTAAAGCTTCTGCATTTTTCTTTATGCTATGTATGCTTCCGCCCAATATATTAACATCATCAGCATAAACCAGAAGCTGATGTGTACCATTCAATTTCAAGCCCTCCTGGTTTGCCTGAACCCTCCTAATGGCATATTCTAAAGCAAAGTTGAAAAGCAATGGCGACACAGCATCTCCTTGTTTCAAGCCATTCTTAATAGGGAACGTGTCAGACAGATGTTTGCCTACCCGAACTCTGCTATACGTTTCACTTAGGCACATTTTTATTAACCTTACTAGTTTCATGGGGATACCGAACTCAATGAGAATATTATACAAGACCTCCCTCCTAACTGAATCATAGGCTTTGTTGAAGTCTATAAATAGCTGATGCACTGCCTCATTGTATTCCCATTTTTTCTCAAGTATTTGACGAATGCTGAATATATGATCAGTAGTTGACCTGTTACGTCGAAATCCACACTGATGATCCCCAATAATTTCCTCTGCATATGGAGTTAACCTTGACAAAAGGATGTTGGATAGAATTTTGTACGTAGTCGACAAAAGTGATATGCCTCGATAGTTACTGCAATCTGTCTTATCACCCTTCTTATAAATAGGCACAATGACCGACTCCTTCCATTCCTCAGGCAATTCCTCATTATTCCAAATAGAAATAATAAGTTTATGGATTTCAGACCGAATAATCGTACCCCCTGCTTTAATCAATTCTGCTGGAATCTGATCAATACCTGGTGATTTGTGCCTTGTTAGTTTTTCAATAGCCATCTCAACCTCAAAGGCACTGGGCTCAGGCACTAGTGCCTCTGCTGTGTGTACTTCAATCTGCCTAACATCATTAACCCCGTGTATATTCAACAGCTGGGAGAAATGATTCCTCCACCTAGCCGAAATACTGTGGGAGTCTGCAACCAGGTCACCCTTCTCATCCTTTACTACATTAATTCTAGGCTGGTACCCCCTCTTAAACTCATTGATACCCCTATACAAGTCTCTTATATTCTTGTTCTTACTGTTTGTTTCAATTTTATTAATTTTAGCTTTCAGATATTCCTTCTTTTTGTGCCTGAAATGTCTACTAGCTTCACGTCTTACGTTGTGCAGATTATCTCCATTATTTTGGTTTGGATTCTGTAACCACTGAATTTTAGCCTGCTTCCTTTTATCTAAAAATTGTGCACATTCTGCATCAAACCATGGTTTATGCTGCTTCCGTTTGTGCAGACCTAGACTCTCTTGAGCCGAGATTTTGATATTCTCTTTAATGTTTTCCCAAGCCCTATTCATGTCCTCACTAACATTTAAGTTTTCCAGAGCTGCAAACCTGTTTGAGATCTTAAGCTGATACTGTTTCCTAGCCTCTAGTTCACTTAGCTTCTTGAGATTAAATCTCCCTACATCAAACTTCTGTGCTGCTTGTTTACTTACTGCCAGTCTTTCCCTAACTTTCGCAACCACCAGATAGTGATCAGCATCACAGTCAGCTCCCCTGAAAGATCGCACATCGAGTATCCTATCTATCAATATGTGATCGATCTGATTGTGAGTCTTCCCATCAGGAGAGGTCCAGGTATATTTATGAATGTTTCGGTGCGGAAACATAGTGCTCTTAACAACTAGATTCTTTGATGTGGCAAAGTTTACTGCTCTAACACCATTATCGTTGCTATCCTGATGTAAACTCTCATTCCCAATAGTCGGTTTGAAAATATCCTCTCTCCCCACTTTTGCATTAAAATCTCCTAACAGAATTTTCATATGGTACTTAGGAAAATGATCAAAAACCCCTTCTAATTCCACGTAGAAGCTGTCCTTTGAATCATCACCCTTCTCTTCCGTTGGTGCATGCGCATTCAGAGCAATGATATTACACCAGCGGCCTCTCAGCACTATGTATGACATCCTAGCACTAACAAACTCCACTCTCTTGATTGCTGATACCATTCTCTGGTGCACAAAAAAACCCGTTCCCAATTGATGATTTTCCTGCCCTTTGCCATAGAAAAAAGTATACTCCCCGGCTCTTACAGTCCCTTCTTTGTCCCACCTAACCTCCTGTACACCCACTAAATCTAACTTCTACTTAGCTAATTCCCTGGCCACTGTCATAAGTGACCCTGACCTATACATGCTCCTCACATTCCATGTTCCAAAACTCATATCCTTTTTCCGTAGCTGGGGTGGTACCAAAGAATCGGTCCAGGTCCGAGGCTTTGTAGGCTGTTTCGTAACATCATAATTTTTTACGGTGAGGAGTTGTTAGCACCTCGCCCAACCCCCAAGCTGGAGGACCACCCCTTGTCGGCTGTCCGCGACTGCTTATTCAATGTATTCGCAGCTACCCTCCATACCTGGAGGCCGTTCCTCCATCCGCAACCTGAGGACGCGCCGTGCCGTGGTGACAGGGACCCACTTAACATGGCTTCTCCTTCCTATTCTTAGTCTTATTATTTTTCATCCTCTTCTTCCATTAGCTGTATAGTCTTTCATGGGTTTCTGGCTTTCTCAACCGGATCATTCCAAGCGTTCCTATTCAGTGCCAGTTCTTGCCAACTTTTCACATTCAGCACCTTCCATATTCATTTTCTTTGGGCGCTACAACAGTCGTCTTTGGTATATCAAGTCAGGTATACCTACCTGACGTTTCAAAGCTAGTATTTTTTTACGGAGTAAGGTTGCTGGCGTTACGTCAAACCTCCAAACTGGAGGACCAGAATTTTATTTCAGGTTTGTCTCCCATAGCCGAAAAGTCTCAGTTTTAGGGCGCCAGGGTCTCGCCTTCATCGTCTGTCGTTTGCAGCATCAGACGGTTCATTGCCCGGGGGGGGGTGCCGCGTGGAGGTGAGAATGGCATTTGATAGCATATCTAGTCAGGTGAGAGTGATCAATCGGAATTCTCAGTATTTACTGGTCTTGCACAGAATGAGTTGCTTTGCACAGCCTGTTTGTTCATGAAGGGCAATCAGAGTACCTAAATATCGGACTTCCATTTTAACCTTTTAGAGCCTAGCGGTAACTTTACACATGACCAGGCTTAACATTAAAAAATTCTACGTGGTGCCCACATTGCGTTTATGTGTTTTGTACGGATCTCAGAACAAACAGCGACTTTTGCCTTATAAAACATTAAGAGACCGGTTTTTATAACCGAAGTGGAGAGTGTTTACAGCGCGGTACGCACTGAGTCCTTATATAAAACAGACACGCTTCGTCTTTAAACGGTTAAACAGAAGAAAACATGCCATCACCACGGATGTTTGGATATAGAGCCTTACTTTTGATGCGTTTAATACGTACAACTTTTTGAGAACAGTTTTTTTAAAAAACAGTTTTTAACATTATATCTACTTATTTATATATTGACGATTTATGTAGTGACAGTTATCATCGTATTCTTACTTTATATATATATATGTAGTCTGCTAGTCGCCAATGGCAGGTTGCCAGATAGGCTGTATACGCGTCGACAAAACTTAGAGCTCCAGAAGATGGCCACGATATAAGGCCGAAACATGTAGGAGCTTTGTATAATAAATATATAAGGGTTGTGCAGATAGCTAGTAGTAAAATTCTTGTGTACTGGACTGTTGTACGGGAGATGTACAACAGTCCAGTACGTTGTTTAATTTAAGATTGTATTGCGTCAGTGGCAGGGGTACACAAATTTTCCAAGAATCCCCAGGATTCACCTCAAAATTCTAGGCGCCAGACGGTTGACATGAAGCAAGATTCACACTGGGGACCCACAAATACTAGACACCACCGAAAGGAATTTTACCGTATTAACGACGTGGCGTCTGGCGTCTGGCGTTTGGGCACCCATGGTCCGTCGTCATGAATAAAATATGCGTATGGAACACTGGTGAAAGGACCCTGAGGGGTAAGTCGTGTTGCTGTACTATGTGTAATAAGTAAAAAGGTAAAGCAGTCCCATTACAGGCCTGGACAGGCCCTGAGGGTTCCAGGAGGTCGAGGCTCCCAGATTTCAAGACAGTCGGAACATGAAGGTGGAAGGGTTGTCAGCCCTACGCACCGGCCGCTTTTACCCCCCAGAAAATATTCCTGGTACTCATTTCTGTTAGAGGCTGAGTCGACCCCAGGGCCATAGTGCGACCGACAGGATTATGTCAATGAAAAATCGGGAATCGAACGCGCGGCCTTCCAATTTGTAGCGCAGTGTCTCAACCAACTGCGCCACCGCGGCCCCCAGTACCATGTGTAATATTATCTCAAAATATAAATGGAAGAACTGAAGAAAATCACCAACATCCTCCTGCAGGCAGGATAGGTGTTCTATTAACAACACGAATCGTACAAATCACTCACTGTGAACAGACTTCAAGAGTTCTTTAACGCTGAAGCAAGTGGGACATATACAGTTCGTGGCCCAAGACTGCGACTGCGTAAGGAATACGAGCCAGACTTCACCGTAACTCACATTTCCCCTACATTCCCCGTATCTGCAGTCGCAGAACAGTCTCGGACTGTAGTAGTGACTGCGCTGCAGAGACGCGGTACATTGGAACTTACAGTTATGTGATTACTTATCAGATTTAATGCAAACGTGACGTCAGTGGACGTAAATAGACTTCATTCGTTGTAAGAGGATCGCAGGCTGTGACGTCGGGGATTCTGCTGCTTGTATGTTCTTGGGGATTTCCTTCTTCTGTTGTAAGAAGCTTTGGATCTGTCCCACTCGCAAGGAGTTTAAGATGGCGAGACCTGAATGTCTTGTCTTCCTGTGCTGTATTTGTAGGTGTATCACATTTCTTGTTTGCGTTGTGCTTTTGCGATGTATTCAGACGTTTGGCAAGCATTGCTACGCCTAGGATATTGTGTAACTATGCACATAGGGCCGTGCCATGGCTCAGGCGGTTAGCCGCCGGCTTCCCACCGCGGAGGCCCGGGTTCGATCCCGGCTCAGTCCATGTGGGATTTGTGGTGGACAAAGTGGCACTGGGATAGGTTTTTCCCCGAGTTCTTCGGTTTTCCCCTGCCAGTTTCATTCCACCGGTGCTCCATTACTAGGAAAATGACAAAAAAATAATAATCATCATCATCTTCATCACAGGGTTGCACAATAAGCCTCATGGCTGCAGTGCGTCCGTAGCGTCTGCTGCGGGGCCCTTCACCACTTAAAAAAAACTATGCACATACACGTTGAGACTTGAAATGTATTTATCAGAATAATCACTGTTTAGTATATTTACTACTTTATCTAGTAAGTAGGTGTAGCTCTTAGTCATGGCTGTGGAGGTGGATTTACGCAGGGCCCAGGATTGGCTCGTTCCTTACACGGAAACAAAAAGCAAAGACATCAAAGGAGGAGGGAGAAGGGCCCTGCTGGTTCCTTGGACTTACGTTAACAGTGCTTCTAGCGGTACTAGGGTGAAGCTAAACCCAGGCCACCCTAGTGAGCAAGACAAACTGGACTATATTCTTGCAGCGCCCATGAGAAACCAGGAATGCGAAAGCAAAGCCATAAAGAAACTTCTCGACACCCGTAGCCAGGAAATGGCCAACGTAAGGAAAGAAACTGAGGAAGTCAAGGAGACACTGCAGGAGATCTGCGAAACCATAAGAGGTGTGATTAAAGAGTTCAAAAAGATGGACAAGACAATAGAAAAGTGGGAGTTGTGGCAACAGGAGGACGGGTAGCAGAGTGGACTGTCTTGAGGAGTGCTGGTTAGTAAAGCAAATGGCTGCATGTCTTCAGGCTGGCGCGGCAACAAAATTGTGTGAACTCTTCTCGGGCTGATAGCCGTGTCAATTGTTTAAAAACCTCCGACGTTTCAGAGACACACTCCGTCTCCATCCTCAGGGAAAGTGATCACTTTCCCTGAGGATGGAGACTGAGTGTGTCTCTGAAACGTCGGAGTTTTCTCACTTTCTCTGACGATGCAGACTGTGTCTCTGAAACGTCGGAGGTTTTTAAACAATTGACACGGCTATCAGCCTGAAAAAAGTTCATACAAAGCAAGTGGCTGTTGTACCAGTTTTTGAGCTTAGGGCTTCAGTTTGTAGTCTGGAAGGCGGGTACAAACGTTTCGGAGGAAACATAAGCTTGAAACATCAGTATACCTCACCGCCCGACACGAAAACACTTCACACGCTCCGTCAGGACGAGATGCCTTCGGATCGCGTAAGATCGAAACAGATACTTGTATGCATGCACCATACAGAGTGTAAGCAACTGGCAGCTTCTACCTGGAATGGCTGACTTTAAACTTTTAAATTTACCACATTGCAATTTGATTATTATTAACTTTGTCTATTTTAGAATTTTAATATTTTAATAATTTCAATTGCCGATCTCAGTGGCCGCGCGGTCTAAGGCGTGGGTCTTCGGCCGTTCGCTTGCTGGGATTGCGGGTTCAAATTCCGGCGGAGGCGTAGATGTCTGCCTCTTGTGAGTGTTGTGTGTTGTCAGGTAGAGGTCTCTGCTTCGGGCTGATCACTCGTCCAGAGGAGTCCTACCGATTGTGGTTTGTCTAAATAAGTGTGATCATGAAGCTCCGAGAACGGGGAAAGCCATGACCCGAAAACGTGTCTTAAAGCGCCACATGAAAAAGAAAACCATTTTTATAAAGGCGACACAGTACCCTGACAAGCGTACTGGCCATATAATCCTTTGTTCAGAATGACTCCCTGAAGATGTCACTCCGGTGCCGAAACATGTATTTTATTAACCCTTTAAAGACGAAGCGTATCTGTTTTATATAAGGATTCAGTGCGTACCGCGCTGTAAACACTCTCCACTTCGGTTATAAAAACCAGTCTCTTAATGTGTTATAAGGCAAAAGTTGCTGTTTGTTCTGAGATCCGTACAAAACACATAAACGCAATGTGGGCACCACGTAGAATTTTTTAATGTTAAACCTGGTCGTACGTAAAGTTACCGCTAGGCTTTAAAAGGTTAAAGACGAAGCGTATCTGTTTTAGATAAGGACTCAGCGCGTACCGCGCTGTAAACACTCTCCACTTCGGTTATAAAAACCAATCTCTTAACGTTTTATAAGACAAAAGTTGCTGTTTGTTCTGAGATCCGTACAAAACACATAAACGCAATGTGGGCACCACGTAGAATTTTTTAATGTTAAACCTGGTGGTACGTAAAGTTACCGCTAGGATTTAAAAGGTTAAGTGCATAAGCTGGTTAATGTATTAATTAATTAAATATATCAGGGTAAAATTGGGGTTCAGCTCAACGGATTAGTCTTGGCACTGGCTGCTAGGAGCACGAAGCACCTTAACTGTATTCATAAGGTGTCCTGCGTGCAAGTAATGTGTCCCGTAAGATGCACACAAAGAACGCTTCCTCTGGGAGAAAACAGAAAACATTTGTAGCGTGAAACAGAGTGGAGAAGACTACATAACGAGGAACTTAATCATCTGTACTCGTCACCAAATATTATTCGGGTAATCAAACCGAGAAGAATGAGATGGGCGGGGCATGTAGCACATATGGGGGAAAAGAGAGATGCGTACAGGATTTTGGTGGGAAGACCTGAGGGAAGGCGACCACTTGGGAGACCCAGGCGTAGATGGAAGGATAATATTAAAATTTATCTTCAAGACGTGGGACGGTGGCATGGACTGGATTGTGCTGGCTCAGGATAGGGACAAGTGGCGGGCTCTTGTGAATGCGGTAATGAACCTCCGGGTTCCATAAAATGCGGAGAATTTCTTGACTAGCTGAGAAACTATTAGCTTCTCAAGAAGGCCTCCGCTCCATGGAGTTAGCGCGAAACAGAACTTCAAGCTAGGACAGAGTTTAAGAACACCTGGCGTTTGGCGTCGATAACCGCGTGTCCCCGCATAGAGGTCGTTACGTAGACCTGCCACTACGATATGAAATTGGCTGTTTGCAGCATGACACGTCCTTTCCAATTACTACATTATTAAAAGACAGAAAATAACACGAAACCTTTGCTGTTTTTATTTAACGAGACTTTGAGATATGAAGTTTATACAGTGCAGTGGCAGATGAATCAAATACGAGCATGTACCAGTGGTGGAATGATAGTGACTGGGAGGATAAGACAAGCAATGCACTATGACGTAACACTGGGGCACGTTCGCATAACCGCTGTTGCCGTGGAAAAGCAATAAGTATTATATAGTGTGAGTGTGTCTGTAGCCTTAGTTATCCAGCGTGCGAGGCGCATGCGCCGTATTATGCTGTGATCTGTGGCCCTTCTGCCTGTACCATATTTTTTAATATTATCCCATAAACGGCACGGATTTCGAGAAAAAGTTGTTGAATATGAAATAGCCCTATCTTCACGTTACGTTCTGGATATTTGTCGTAGCCGAATGCAGTATTTAAATAGTAACTTGTTTGTTGTAGTAATAATTAATCCAATTATCATTTTTTAAATTGCTGAAGAAACACCACGTGTCCAGTAACATAAACAATACGACCTGACGTACGGAGCAATGAGAAAGGGGACCAACGCACAGGAACACATAAAACGATAACAAATAACAGTGGCACAAAAACAAAACTGGATGATGATGATGATGATGATAAGTGGGTATTTATTAACATGCAGGCCTAACAGCACAAGTGTGAATAATAATAATAATATCGAAATACAGCGCATGTGGAATGTAAAAATACAGGTGACGCCATAATAATAGGAGCAACTGGAACCATTTCAGAATCCTGCAGAAAATACTTGAGCAGCTACCGGGAAAGCACGATATCAAGGAACTACAGAAAACAGCTATATTGGGCACAGCACACACACTGCGGAAAGTGCTAATGTAGAAGCACAGAAGAGTGCAATATTGAAGACAGCGTTATATGCACCATTAACAGTACGCGCAGAATAGCTGCGGCACTGTGTACCCTAGAAGCATGGTTTGTTTCAGGTATATAAGCGTGAATACCCTGCGTAAAGGGGATGATGATGATGATGATGATGATGATGATAATAATAATGACGATAATATTCGCGTTTCGCAGTTTTTGAGAACGCGCCTAAAAATGAAAGGTAGACAGTTTAATTTCTTAAAAACAAGCCGTCAAAAATCCATAACGTCAGCCTACACTAAACAAACCGTATACATTTCTTTCAGTTAAAGCTATTTTTGCGCGCGCGCAAAAACACACACACACACATACACACACACCTTCTGTTATTCTGTAGATATCAAGCTTATAATGTGATATTGTATCACGTTACTTCACGTGTTATGTGTCACGTGATGGAATTTCATACTGTTTATTACTTTACGTTATGTTACTTAAACCCGTGAGCCAGAATTTTTCAGTGGTTGTACCGGCTGTGATTTGTTGGGGGAGCGGGGTTGGCTTCCCGACAGAGGACGATTGGTGGGCACTAACTAGCTGCGTTATGTACTTGCTTCTGTTTAATGCGAGTGGAAGGTCTGTTGTATTCTCCTCTTAACATTCCCCATGGTGTAGTTTTGAGCTAAGAAGCTAATGTTTCCTAAACTACTCTATTGGGACTATCCTATTTCAAAGTGCACGTTGTAATTACACGCTTTTCTTTCCCTGAAAATGTAAATAGGACCGTTTGAATGCGTAATGTCCATCTTACAGCCAACAAATTCTTTATTAAAATAAAGGTTAAAAAGTTAAAAGTTGTTAAAAGTTAAAAGTTGGCATACACAACTTTTAACTTTTTAACCTTTATTCTAATAAAGAATTTGTTGGCTGTAAGACGGACATTACTCATTCAAAGTACTATACAAGCCAACGGAGATGACAAACATCAAAATAAATAGGACCGAGTTTCGAAACATGCAATTAGAATGAAAGTAGGCGATCTATAATGTCCTAGATACAAAGCTGACTGTGATACACCTTCTTAAAAATGTGTAGTCGAGTCAGTTTCCTTTTTACTGATGATTAATTACGTTATGTACAGTTGAATCAGAAGTTTTGGGAAGATAGTGTGCCATCCAAAACAGTGGTCATGCCGAATATGCGTTCATATTTCAAATTGGTGTTGAAAACTTTTCGCAACACAAATATAAATCACCAGAGAGACACGGTTTTGACCTTGTCTGCTGATATTTCCACTTCACTAAGACGTGCAGAACACGTTGTGGAGAATACAACTTGAAATAGCGAGCCGGCTGCGTGACCTGTGTGCTGTCGCAGTCTGCCGGTGTCACGGGTATTTGCTCATCCGTTATTACATACTAGAACGAACTTCGTCTTTTTTTAAGTCAGCGCTGTTTATTTCTGACACTAGTGAGTTCGAACGACATATTGGCTTATAAAACCGGATAACTTAAGTTGTTTAAACTTTTAAAGCCTAGCGGTAACTTTGCGTACCACCACGTTCAACATTCAATAATTCTCTGTAGTGTTAAAATCGCGTTTATGTATTTTGTACATATCTCGGAACAAACTGCAACTTTTACCGTAAACATCAGCAACTCATTCGTTTTTTATAACCGAGGTTGAAAGTGTTTACTGTGCGGTACGCACAGAGTCTTTATATAAAGCAGATTACGTTTCGTCTTTAAAGGGTTAACCTTTTAAAGCCTAGCGGTAACTTTACATACCACCAGGTTTAACATTAAAAAATTCTACGTGGTGCCCACATGGCGTTTATGTGTTTTGTGTGGATCTCAGAACAAACAGCAACTTTTGCCTTATAAAACATTAAGGGACTGGTTTTTATAACCGAAGTGGAGAGTGTTTACAGCGCGGTACGCACTGAGTCCTTATATAAAACAGATACGCTTCGTCTTTAAAGGGTTAATGCCTACGTCTCCTTAAAAAAAAGAGTAAATGTACGTATAAGGCCACAGTTCTGTCTGCGTTACAACTTGTATGTGTCTTGTTTTCCCCCCATCTTCTTCTTTTTGAAACAGTTGACGTATTTACGCGAAACTTGGTGTGAACGTTAGGGGACTTTTGAATTTCCTACAATCCGTCACATCAACATGGCGGACACGTGAGTTTGTGGTGCGGAAGGAACACTAGCGCCAATACTTAGAGCCCTGAGGTGATGCATCGTGTTAAACACTCAAGGAACATGCGACTTTTTATCGAAGCTGACGTTTATATAATCTAAAATAACAACGTGGCTGTTGTGTGAAATTTCTCTTTTGTTTTTCGTTTTGGCAACGGGTAATGAGCCATTGCGACTGGGAAGGGAATATACGGTATTTAGATATATCACAAATGTAGAGTACTACATGTTATGTACGAAATATTTTTTTTAAGTCAACATTTGTAAACATGGTGACGGTGTGAATCTCTGAGGTTATAATTTAATCGTAACATGTTCGGAGTCTGTGCATCAGAAGTCTTATGAAAACCAATAAGCATCCGTCGAACATAACACATATTTGTCGTAGAGAGTCAACAGCTACATGTTTCGGCTTTTAACTAAGCCATCAGGAGGCTGTACAAGACTTATAAGAAGGAGTGATATGCAACAGTGCAAATAGCGTTATTCAAGACTGAGTTCTCAAAATTTTAAGATCTGAGTTTTGTGTAATAGAACTACGTCAAAATTTTGATATCTGAGTCTTGATTAATCTTTTAAAGTCTAGTGGTAACTTTACGTACCACCAGGTTTAACATTAAAAAATTCTACGTGGTGCCCACATTGCGTTTATGTGTTTTGTACGGATCTCAGAACAAACAGCAACTTTTGCCTTATAAAACATTAAGAGACTGGTTTTTATAACCGAAGTGGAGAGTGTTTACAGCGCGGTACGCACTGAGTCCTTATATAAAACAGATACGCTTCGTCTTTAAAGGGTTAATACCTCGTTACACCCTCTTGTAATTCTTGTAGAACCTTATGATGACTTAATTAAAAGCCGAAACATTTAGCTTTTGCCTCTGTAACAAATATGTTTTGTATTTGATGGGTATTCATTGTTTTTGTGTAATTAACACAACGCGATATGTCACGTTAGGTTAAGACGGATTACAGTTAGTACTGTTCACAAAAATATTTTAACATAATAATGGTACTACAAAGAAGTCTGTAGAACTAGAGGTCTGCGTGGATATTAGGAATGAGCTGTGCTCAGAACTCCGTGTTTGTGTTCTGTAACACGACACTTCGGTACTAGAAGCTAGTTCTTTTGAACGAGCTGGCAGAGATAAGAAACCAATATTCTGTAGTCGACAGTCGCATATCCGTTCAGTGGAAGGGCGCCACATTAGACTGCATATTGCTACAGCCGAACAAATGCATCTATCTGTTCATATTACTAGGTGGTAGCGTCGCTAAGAAAGCAAAAGGAAGCCATAAAGCATAGTTAGCATCTGACCTTTCGTCCTTAGCAGAAAGGAAGCAGAATCTGTCAATGATAATTTTTTATTAAATTTTATGACTTGCTGCATGTTTTGGCTCTTGCAAAAGCCGTTATTATCATGCAATTCAAAATATGCAAGAAAAAAGATAATTTAAATACAGCCCATTAAATGTTTACTTCGTCAGGTAGTTGAGATATCATATTTACAATACTGGAGCTGTATAAGCCGAAACTAGATGATAAGAATGTATATTAAATATTAAAATGTAATAAATGTGTGTTATATTAAAATATTAAATTTTTTTCCAGTACTTCGAGCGTGAAAGGGAAGTTTTAGAAACTAAATAAGCTTTGTGGGATACAAGTTTACGTTGATTTTGCTTTTTATCATCGCTGGAGAGGGACGGCGTATTGTGCAGTCTTTTTCCGTTGTTATTCGCTCTTCGTATTTAACCCTTTAAAGACGAAGTGTATCTGTTGTATATAAGGACTCAGTGCGTACCGCGCTGTAAACACT
>BLKM01006587.1:0-11092 GCA_013340265.1 Coptotermes formosanus
TTTAAGTCAATAATGCATTAATAGTAAAATAAAAATATTAAATATCACCTGTAGGCCAAATACACACATAATAAAATATATAATAAATACTTCAAAAATACAATAAACACAGAAAATAAAAACAAAAATAAAAACAAAACAAAATGTGTAAAATAGGTAAAACATTTGACATATCACACATTTTTGTATCACCCAAATGTTACGGGTTTACTGCATTATTACTTTTGCTGTGTGGCAAGATGGAAGGTTAAACCCCATAAAATTTATCCACTCAAAAAAATATGCCCAGATGTAAGCATGCTGTTGTCTTAAAAACAGGGGAAACGCTCAGGAAAAAGGTGTATGGTAACCCTAACTGTAGTATCTGCTGCACCAAAGCTGTGGCAGAATTAAGAAGTGTCTTCATATCTCTCACCAAAAAATGAATATTTAGAATTTTGAGAGAAAAATTAACATTAAATTTTGAGTAAAATTATGAGATTGCTAGTGAAACATGCGCAACACTCCCTGAATAATATGGCATAGAAGCTGTGAAGAAAGCTGGTGTCTGTTTTCAATGTGGTCCTGGAAAAGGATGAAGATCAGTGGGGCAAATCGTGAGAAATGAAGAAGTATTACAATGAGTCAAGGAGAACAGTAATATCCTACAAACCATAAAAAGAAGGCTAACTGGATTGGTCACATTTTGCGCAGGAAATGCCTTCTAAAACATGTTACTGAAGGAAAGATAGAGGGAAGGATAGAAATGTCAAGACAAGGAAGAAGACTTGAGAAACTACCAGATGAACTTAAGAAAAAGACAGGATATTGTAAATTGAAAGAGGAAGCACTAGGTCACACTATGTGGAAAACTAGCTGTAATAGAGGCTATGGACCTGTTGTAAGACAGACATCAGAATTAATTAATGGATAGCTGGGGATGTCAAAAAATAAAATAAACAAATATGCTTTAACCTTTAAATGACTGGGGTGGTATTTAAATTTTAGTGGTGTACAAAAATGTATTGTTTGAACAGGAAAAGATAAAATTATGAAATAAATGATATTTTGTGGAAAAGAAAACACATTATGCAGCATGTCTTAAAAATACCATAAAATTCTTTGTTGCCTAAATACATAAAATGAAATGACAGAAGTATTTTCAATGTGCATCCACATATGCAACCATAGGTTTTTTAAATGTTAAAGACATACAAGTGTAAGTTTTAAGTATTTTAATACAAACTACAACACAGACAGAACACTCAGACTTAAATTAAGACAACAGCCCATGCAAGACCGACTGTTAAATACTGAACTGTAAAAAACTGCACATTCTACCTGTTCAATGACAAAATGAAACACTATTGCAGAAATCAATATTATGTTCACTATAGCTATATAAGCTGTAGAGAAAAAATGCTATAAAGTCAACAATACAAATCCCACAGTCTCATATCACACATTCATTACTGCATTAAAATTTATTTCATGAGTTTGAAACCCTCCTCTGAGGCAGAATGAAACAGCAAAAATTAAGAGAAAATAAATTCATTGCACTTAATTCTATGAACTTACTCAGTTTCCTTGTTTTATCATGCTCCTGCTGCAGCTGTTCTTGCAACAAAACATTCTCTGCCTCTACAGCTTCTAACTCGTTGTTTAGCCTCTCTATCACTGCTCTTTGTTCTGAAAGCTGTTTAAGTTTCTGAGCTAAAGGGGACTAACAAAGAAGAATCACAATTACATCAAACATGTACAAAATATGGAACACCACTTACATTTGTAGTCAACCAATTTAAAGCAGAAATAAGATGCACTAATCTTAAGGCTTCCACTGTATAGTAATTACACACTGCAAATTCTGTTCTACAGGGATTTTTCTTAATTTACATCGCATTTACCCTACCGAGGAAACTCAACGTGGACCATCTCCAATCCCATCTAATATCGAAGCCAAGCAAGAACATGGAAAGAAATGGAATAAATGAATCTCATGGAACCAAGAGGAGATGAAGGATGTGCAATGGTGTTTCATGTTTCACACATCAAGCCATGTATATCAGTTGTTCGTTACATCTCCTACATGTTTTGGTTGCAACCGGCTATCTCCTGGGAGATCGTTTAAAAACACAAACATTCCAAATCATTAATTTGATAAGAAGTATTTTCTTCTGTTTTAAAAACATATAAAATATTCTTACATTGACAGTTTCAATTAGAATTCACTAAAGTTCATTAAAATTAAGTAATATATCATTCAAGTTACTGGTGTGTGTTGTGTAACATGTACAAGGTGACAACAATTTACAAAGTCTCTATTAAAACTCCTTATTCAATATCAAAATACAAACAAAATTAATGTGAAAAGTATCACACCACCTATCCCCTGAAGTCCTGTTCCCTTTGCCTTTTGTCCCATTCTCCACACCAGTCATGGCAAAGACAGTTAGTTCATTTTAAGCATTTTCATATTACTGATTTGGTTGTTAGACTATTTGTTGGTGGTGATCAGCAAGCTGTCTAGTAACAGAGTGCTTGTTGGACTGAGGTCTAAAAAAAAGGCATTAATTTATAACATACGCTTTTGAAACTGTAGGTGCCATGACAAATTATCTAAGCACCATGGCAACCTGGTAGCTGGGATTTGTAGAAACCTGGAATAAGTACCAACATTTTGGAAGAACCTGTTGCCCCCCCATCTGCAGGACATCTGCTACCAGAATACAAGGCCACATATCCCAGGAAACAGTAACTTCATCCACCGAGGCCTCCTGGCACTACAATGAGTGTGTTGTACTGAAGCTCAGAATAAATAAGCTGGTGACAGCCCTTCAGTGACTCTCCCATTCATACACTGTCACCACACAATGACGCATACAAAGCACTTAAATGTTAGATACCACTAATATAATACCACAGTCATTACCTTCATTGACTATTGCCTTAAAGCTTACAGGAGGATTTCTTTAGCATTTAGTAGCCTTACACTACAATTTGATATCACTCCTATACTGTGCTCATTACCTTCACCCACTATTGTCTTAAAGTTTATACAGAGGGTTGGGTTAGTGTTTGGTAATCTTGAAGTACGTATCACCCACCACCAGGAACAGTTCTCGACAGAAGGGGTCTCAAACTCAAATAGAATATGAGCCAGATGGATACATGTCAAATTTAAGGTGGGCTGCACAAAATTTTAAGCAATAAAGAGAGGAAGTATATTCATTCAAATTAAACACACTGTTGATAATATTCCATACTTTTAATAACAAAATCCAAATATATTACAAACACTGAATTTAAAACTTTATTGCATTGCCTCTCCTGGCATATATTGTATGAGGGCCATTCGGAAATCAAACTCCAGTGGGCTGTTAAAAAGAAACAAGAAAGAAGGAAAAATATTTTATTATATCCAAAAGTTAGCTACATACGTAGGCTACTTCTCGACATAATCACCCTCTGAATTGAGGCACTTGTCATAGTGCGACACGAGTTTCTGTATCCCCACATCAAAGAAAGTTGTTGCCTGGCAGCTGATCATCCATCTGGCACAAAACTTGTGATAGCCAAATTTTTTTGTGACAATTTCATACAAAACCATTCGAGAAACTTGAGGGAATTCCAGTGAAAGTTCAGAGACAGGGAATTGACGTCACTCGCGAACCAGTTTGTCAACTTGTTGCACAAGGTTGTCAGTCACTAGAGATGGCCGTCCTTCATGCCCCTCATCATGCACGTCTGTTCTTCCATCGCTAAATTCATGCACGTCTGTTCTTCCATCGCTAAATTTTCTGCACCACTCCCTAACACATGTGTCACTCATAAAGTTTAGTCCATACACTGCACTAATTCTGCGATGAATTTCAGCCTTCAGCTCGCAAAAAACAGATCACTGCGCGAATCTCGCACTTGGCCACAACTTTCCTTGATGTGGGGATACAGAAACTCGTGTCGCACTGTGACAAGTGCCTCAATTCAGAGGGTGATTATGTCGACAAGTAGCCTATGTATGTAGCTAACTTTTGTATATAACAAAATACTTTTTCCTTCTTTCTTGCTCTTTTTAACAGCCCACCGGAGGTTGATTTCCGAATAGCCTTCGTATCTTTCCATTGAGGGATGGCAAACCTCTTCAGCCTTAAGGTCTGTGATAAAAAACATCTTAAATCAAAAAATTCTTCAGCCCTGAGCCAGCATGCATTCAATAACTGGAATAACACCAGTAAGAGAGCCCTATAAATGAACTGGCAGGCTACATGTTTGAGACCTCTGCTTTACACTCATTACCTTCATTACTGTTGCCTTCAAGGTTAGGAAAGGCTGGATTTGTGGTCAGTAAAGGTGCAGTACTAATTATTTCTTGCCACTACTATAACATGTTACAATGGTTATGGATATAACATAATGGCTGTTACTACAGTGGCACCCATACCTAATAGCACTGGTATAAATCAGGCAGGCTGAGAGCATAATTCAACAACCCCATGGCATAACGGTTTATTGTTCCTGCTTCTCAATAAAGAGTCATGCAGAAACTAATAATTACACATCAACACATGAGACAGTAATAAAATGGGAATTGTTTCAACATGAACAGGTTGCAAATGCTGCTGTCTAGTACTCAATACTGGCAATAAAGGTAAAGCTATCCCATTACAGGCCTGGACAGGCCCTTTGGGCTCAGGAGGTTGAGGATCCCAGAATTTCTAGATAATCAGCAGGTAAAGGTGGTAAGGTTGTCAGCCCTGTGCACCAGCTGCCTAACCCCCAGGAGATATCTGGTACTCATTTCTGCTACAGGCTGAGTCAACCAGGGCTGTGGAGTCAGTATATAAAACCCCCCCAACTCCTCAATTTTTAAATCTCCAACTCTGACTCCCAACTCCTACTCCTATCCCTTCATAAAAGCTCAATATGCATTATATAATAATGGTAAACCTATTAAAGTGATAAATGGTATCATAAGTCATTTCATCATCACCACATGAATCATCAGGCTACTTTTTAGACTTATAACCTACATTTACATATAAGTGTAATGGTTATCGTAGCTAGTATCTATTTTATATCAAGGTCAGAGTCAGAGTTGGTACATCTTTACTGACTCTGACTCCACAGCCCTGGAGTCAACCCCAGCACCACAGTGCAACCACAAGGATTCGGTCAATGAAAAATCCCAATGACCCTATCAGCAATGGAAAACACGACCTTCTAGTTTGTAGTGCAGTGCCTCTGATACTGGCACTACTCAGGCCAATTTCAGTAGCCTTCCAACTAGCTTACCTATTCTGAACCAGTTCCACATGTTATCCTTATCCCTGATCACTTTCAACGTTCAGCAATTGTTGTTTGACATCCGTTTATGTTAAAGTAATTAAAATTTTAGCACTAGGCATAAAGTGATTACACCTGCAAGGACACTAAAACCACATCTGTTCTCATGTGTATGTTAAATTCATAATCGCTTCCCAGATTTCAAGTCTTTATATACTTTTACATGAAAATATAAGTCGTTCACTTCTGCGACATCAAAATCTTCAAGTTTGGACCTTTACTGTTTATAATTAGATCAGTCATTGTTGCTATAATAACATTCTAAATGATCGATCCTTAAAACATTCATGGCACTTCAAATGCCCTCATACGAGGTTGCTGATGTACGAGTTGGCTGACAAAATTAAATTTATCATACATACACTAATATAATGTCCTCTAACTGAAATAAAATTGCAATATGATTACAAAAAGATCTGATTTATGCAACATTTCCCAATCCTCTGCCACTTACTGAAGCCCACATTTCACAAACTCTTTAAAATCTGTGAAGAGAAATTCTGTATTGTTTTAACATTTGAAGTAATGGAGGTTTAAACCCCAAAGTAGCCAGGGTTCTTCTTGCTTTAAAAGGCCATTTCTGTGCCTGCTAATATTATGCCTCATACTTCATACATTTTAAAATGTGAACATTTTAAACAAATAATGCATTCTCAAGAATAAAACCATCAACCCATTCACTAAGTTTCGAAACAATCCTCTTATTTTTATGCAGTTTATTTCAGCATCATTTTTATATTTGTTCACTTTCGTATTCACTATTAATACATGGAATAATTCATTTCATTGGGCTGGGATAGCATAGTCAGTACCGCAACTCAGTACGAGCTGGATGGTCCATGGATTGAATCCTGGTGCAGGCAAGATTTTCCACACCCATCCAGACTAGCTCTAGAGCCCACCCAGCCTCCTGTACAATGGGTACTGGATCTCCTTCCCAGGGGTAAAGTGGCCAGGGCATGGCAATGACCACAACCCCATCTAGCACTGAGGTTAAAGAAAGCGTACAGCTATACCCCTACTCCACTTCTGGGCACTAATGACCTGTTCTAAAGTGAACTTTATTTTATAATTCATTTCAAGTATCCACGTATGTTCTTTCGAGAACACTGTGCTGCAAAATATGGAGACAAATTTACATGAGCATATCAAGCTGCATAGGTCAGCAACCTGCTTATGATTCACAGAACAGTGGCTTATCTGAAGGCTCATGAAGGAGTTCATATACATTCTTTAAACCTCTAGGGGAGGAAAACACAAACCAACCATCCTCAAAATTGTTAGTGCAAAATGGGACCAAAGGCAAATTTATTTCCTTCTGCTGTATGGATTTGTATGTGACTTTTGAGCACTGTGGTTTCATGTTTTATGCCTGTTTTCTGCTCAACAATTCAGTCTGTTCGGTCAAAGCAATAAAATTTGTATGGCGAGCACCGCTCACTCAAACTTCCTGAGATGCATACACTGCTGGCATTCCTTCATCCATGTCACTTATCAGAGCATTAGAATGGCAACATACTGAACGTGACACAACACAACTGATAGTAGAATGCAACTGACATGTTCATCTGAAGCACTATAAGATGTCACAAAACTCTATGACAAGGCAGATTCTTTCACATACTCAGATTTCTGCATTTCAGTCACAACAGAATTAACCTTGCAAGACATATGAAAAACATGAGTAATGGCGGAAAAGACAAGCTCAGTTATCCATAAACTAAATATTACAGCAAAACTGAACATTTAGCACTTGAAATGATTGTTCTTCAAGAGTAGAGTCATTTTCAAGCAACACACGCGAAAGACACACAAACTGTTTGGCAGAAAATTATAAGCTGCGTGACTGTAAGAGATATAGGCCTATGTACAATATGACTGCACTCAGGGAAAGACAGCGAACATGCAACTCCCTCAATGACAGCTACTGATGCAGCTGTAACCGGACTTCCTGCAACGACTGAAAATGTGGGACACAAATTATATGTGGACAACTCATCTCCACAGTTATTTGATTCATGTACTAACACAATAAACTGATGTGGGGCTGTTAGACCACAAAAAACTGATGCCAAGAGTAGTGGTTCAAGCAGGGTAACACAGACGCTACAGTGAGCAATAACTTGACCACCATGGTGTGGAATGACAAACAAAATGTAAACGTACTGACAAACATGCTCTCGTCATAAGCAGAGGACAATTTCTATGATAAACATGGGAAATCCCTCAAACTGGCCATAGTATGAGACTATGAGAGACATACAGAACAAGTGGATGGCTTTTTACACTGACTATTGACACCTGACGTTGATGAGGGACCTAACGCAAGAGATGGGAAAGGTTCCTCAAACTTAGACCCAAAAAAAAATCCCCCACCCATCAGCCAACTAAAAAGACTTGACACAAGACACAACAAACACTGGCCTTTTGAAGGGAAGAGAATTGGCGTTGTGCATGTTCTGCTAAAAACAAATAAACAAGAACAAAATTCATGTGTCCAGAATGACATGTAGGGTTGTGTTCTAGCCCAAGTTTTGAGGTATAACATACCAAACTGCATTTCTGAGGACAAACTTACACCAAACTGGAAAAGTGGAGCGCAAAGTCATAAGTAAATGTTACCATTGCTACTACTGGACTGATATTTTTCAGGAACATTCTCTTGATGAAATAATGGGGGTGAAGGGAGTGTGGACTTCACAGAGGCCTTCATGTAAGAAGCGACACTTGTTAGAAGGGACTTTCTATGTGTATTTGTTTAGTTTTACCACTTTGAGGTAAAAGAAAAGCAGATGCCTGCAAACAATTCGTGAGTGCTGCAATAATTATAAGGGTGTCGGTAAGAAAAATTACTCCTCATAAGTGGACACTTTAAGTGGAACTAATTTTCAGACAGACTATGATACCTACACAAGCTTTTTAGACAAATATGAGCAACAAGAGCCTCATCTTTATACAGGTAAAAAATTCTAAAAATGTCATGGTGTCATGAGATACTAGTTTCCCTTCATACTAAGAGGACACTTAAATTACTGAGATAGTGCTTTCCTGTTTCGCCATTAAAGGTTAACACTGGGAACCCTCAGTATAGTGCCACACCCACTACCTGCTATTCATCAGACTTTGTGATACAAATGTGTCAATAAGCATTCAGTCATGTACCATACAGCACCATGTTACTACACATAAACATTTCAAGAAACAATAAGTAACAATGAACATAAATTGAGTGTCAATGTACATTCTTTTGGAAGGTATAATAGACAGCAAAACTGTAAAACTGAACTTTCAGATCTGTACTGTGTGTTGTTAGAGGCAGAGTTTTTGGATTGTACTAATGATCTTTTGACTGGCCATCTGAAATTAAAGGCATCTGACAACCAGGGACGTGGAGCCGGTACACAAAACTTCCAACTCCGACTCCTCAATTTTTAAAACTTTGACTCCAAGTCCTTCATAAAAGCTCAATACGTATTAATAATGGTAAACCTACAAGACATTTCATCACCACCACATAAATCATCAGGCTACTTTTTAGAGTTATAACCTATATTTAAATATGAGTCTAATGGTTATTGTAGCCGCCAGGGCTCTGGAGTTGGAATAGCTAGTTAAGATTTTAGATTGAGGTCGTACTCAGAGTCAGGACACTTTTACAGACTCCGGCTCCAACTCCACCTAAAATTCCTTCCAGCTCCGACTCCACAGTCCTGCTGACAACTGTCAAAATGCTTCCAAGAATTTCAGCAAACAACTTTCTTTTTGAATGCCGCAGGTGTTTAAACACAATGACACAGAGAATGTTGTATTACCCTCTTCGTCTAAGCCTCCCAAATTAGGTCAGAATAGAATCCTGTACTTTGTTTTTCTTTTGAGATTACTGAAAATTTGTTTCCTATTGGTTATTATATATGACAGCCCCTACAATTTCAAAATCATACAGTATATGAAGGCAATAACGCAGCTATTACATCACTGTCAGGTGAACATAACATTACAGTACACTTTTTAGCTATCCTCTTTTATTTTACCAATGAAGTACAGGAAAAGGGCAGTATTAACTGTTAGTGAAAACAAAATGTCTATGCTTATATAGACCAGTTTCCTGTAGCCACTTAGCAGAATATAGCAAACAACTTTTACTTACTATGGAACAAACCCATAAGTCAATGTTGTATTGGTGAAATACTTGTGATGAGGATAAGTGTGAAAATCTAGCAAGTGCTAACACAATAAAACCTGAAAGGTGCAAAAGATAAAAACTGGAGGAAGCATTAGCAATACGGACGGGGCAATCAAATGTTAAAAATGGTACAACACATTAAATTATTAAGCAAAGGGAGGAAGAAACCACAGAGATGGGTGCTGTGGACTTCAAACATGGTGATGGGAGGTTACACCAGTTCAAATAGCATCATGCTATATCAACGGCATGCAGAACGAAGAGAAGTGGCAGAGATAAATGAAGAAGGCCGCAAAGAAGCTACTGCTAAAGAGGTTCAAGTATCTGTTGAAAACATTTGTAATTCGTTTGAACAGTGATGACAAAAGCATAATTCAACATATTGTAGCTCTGGACTTCACTATTTCTAAAGTTAGTAAGAAGAAAGTCCAAGCAAAAAGTGAGAAGTATTTACACACACACAGAATGAAGATGATTATTCAACACAAAAAAAGGTACCATCATCAAAAACGTTTAGACGTTTATTATGAAATTATGCGGCTATATGTTTCAACTGCATGCAGTCATTTTCAGGCCATTGTTATAAAAATGTAAAAGGAAATGTTTTTCTACTAATTGAGACCTCAATTTTACAATATTCTAGTTCATCACATATAAAATGAAATATTTTAAATCCACTTGGATTAATTAAATTGTAATTAAACTGTATGCATATAACCACAAAAGAACCAGAAGTCTCCCGGCAACAAGCGCTGAAGATATAATCCTCATAGGAGAACCACAGAAGAGACACAGTTAACTATACGAAAATAACACAATCATGAGTCCATACACACTGGGGTAACCTCAACACCCACTACTTGCGACGCAAAGTAAGAACACAAAGAAGAATTCAAAGATTTTATCCACAATCTGTATTTTATCACAAGAGTATTTTATCCTTCAAAGTATTATAAATACAGTTTAATTAAAATTTTAATTAATCCACACAGATTTAAAATATTTTATTTTATTTGTGACTCACTAGAATATTATAAAATTGAGATCTCAATTAAGAGAAAAACTTTTCCTTTTACATTTTTATAACAATGGCAAGATGAGTGCATTCAGTCAAAACATATAGCCGCACACTTTTATACTAAACATCTAAACAGTTGTGATGACGGTACATTTTTATATTGAATAATGATCCAGTATCACAGTGGTATGCATAATATACAGAATGAAGATAATTTGCAAGTACTATATCCTGCTACTACGTCAAGTGCTCTATTATGCTCTTCTTTTATAATTAACAAATTTAAAATTTTTCACCTTTTATCACCTCTCTATATACAAGAAAGGTGATAAACAAAAAGGTGGAAAATCATAGAGGAATTAGCCTACTTAACATGTGTTATACACTATACGGCAAAGATGGAAACAAAGAACTGAAAGTACAAGCGGAACAGTTTCTTATGGAATGTCAGAATGGATTCCAAAAAAGGCAGATCTTGCAGTGATCCACTGTTTAGTATCAAATTACTCATAGAAAAAATAAGACAGTTTAATTTAGAAACCCATTTTTTAATTATGTGAAAGCTTTTGACA
>BLKM01006589.1:0-35269 GCA_013340265.1 Coptotermes formosanus
CACACACACACACACACACACACACACACACACACACACACATACTGTAGGACTCCTCTAAACGAGCAATCAGCTCGTGGCAGAGGCCGCTACCTAAACAGCACAGAACAAACGTAACAGACACATCCATGCCATCAACAGGATTCGAACCCGAAATCCCAGAAATCTAGCGGCTTCA
Organism: Coptotermes formosanus; assembly: GCA_013340265.1. NCBI lineage: Eukaryota > Metazoa > Arthropoda > Insecta > Blattodea > Rhinotermitidae > Coptotermes > Coptotermes formosanus. Next base: position 179 of record BLKM01006589.1, read on the forward strand.
GACCTACGCCTTAGACGGCAAGGCCAACGGAATTGGCCCCATCCTACTTATACTTTTAAATTTTTGTCCGCATTTCATCGAATATATTAAATCCAATTGTACTTAAAGAATTTACGAGCGTCTTCAATTTAAAGTTTATTAATGTTTCTCTAGAGTTGCGTTTTACTGTTCAGAAATTTGCATACATTTTGCTGTCCAAGTGAGCTAAATAATCGAAGGATAACGAGTTCCTTTGCGAACTAACGTAACACTGAAATACTGCACAAGCTGCACCTCTCTGCTGCAAGATAATTACAGAATGAGTTACGGTCTAAGACGTGTTGGCCTGCAAGAAATCACACCAGAACAGTGGAGCGAGGGACGCCACCAACCACGAATGGCAAGAAAATTTTATTAAATCTTTAAAAACGGAGATATTTTCCTCATTTCAGTTCTCCAAATAAGTCCTCAAAAACATAGCCGATGATGGGCTGAAATTCAAAACGGTATATTTTAAAAGAACGGCACACCACGGCTCTGACCTAACGCTTGCAGTACGAATGGAAATAACTTATTGCAGAATATTTTAGAATTTCATGGCAGTGAAAATGCATCTTGTGATCTTAAATGCGTAGCCTGGTTATTAACGTCTCGACATTTATGTAGTGGCAGAAGTTTGGCAGAAACCTAACAGACTGTACGGTGTCGACACCAGAGACCATCATATAGATATATATACACAATTTTCTTGCTTTTCTAATCTTTCCACTTTTCGTGACGTATGGGTAGGTTTCGTGGCTATTTCAAGACGCTGTGTAAGGGCAATTTACTTTTTTAATTTTCTCTGTGTGTGTGTGTGTGTGTGTGTGTGTGTGTGTGTGTGTGTGTGTGTGTGTGTGTGTGTGTGTGTGTGTGTGTGTGTGTGTGTGTGTGTGTGTGTGTGAAGTTTTGTCTTCAAACATGACAGTAACACAAACTGAGAGTGTCTGAGAACAAAATGTTCACGAAAACCTACAAACCCTAAATATATATAGTCACAAAGTTGCAGCGCAAAGGAACCCCAATAAGGGCCTGGAGAGGCACTTAGGTTTCCAGGAATATGAGGCTTCCAGAATATCAAGACAATCGGTACGTGAAGGTGGCAAGGTTGTCAGCCCTACACACCGGCCACAGTGCGGCCGGAAGGGTTAAGTCATCGAAAAACTGACCCCATCGGCATTCTAACCACCGACGTTTCGGATTTTAGCGTAGTGTCTGAACCAACTGTACCATCTTGTACCCCTTAAATGTAACATTGCAACTTACATATGTAATAGGAATTTTGTTTTTATTTTGTCAACATTTTTGCGGCACGCTAACGCCTGATTTTAAATTCAGATAGAAATGATGTCGGAAGTCCCCACAACAGGTGCGTGACACTGTCATTACGTTACGCGTCACAGCAAGTTGACGGAATTAACTCACCAATGTAGTTACAATGATGCAAAAATGAAAGATATAATTGGATAGGTTGTAACTCTGACAAAATTCACAGTGTGGTGTTTCCATCGAAAACCTGTTTAGTTCCCATAGGCCTAATTACACATTTTTGTCACGACAGATACAAATAAATGTACATACATATATGAAATTACAAAATGTCACAACTTTCACTGGCAGTAACTTTATCGCAGTTTTACTTCAATTCCCGAACCCTCCATAACACCTGTACTCAACAGTGCAATATGAAGACTCAAGAACTTTTAACACTAACTGACCCCATGGAACCCAGTCCTTCTTGAGACGCTTCCTTGCTATGTTGGACAAGAAATACCCTGAATTTTATGAAACCCGAAGGTGCGTTATAATTTTGTAAGACTCCAGTATTTGTGTTTATCCTTAGCCACACATATCCAATCCACGCCCTCTCATCCCTCTCTTTAATACAAATTTTAATATTATCCTTCACTCTAGGTCTGAGTTTCCCAAGTACTTTCTTTCTTTAAAGCTTTCCTATAAAGAATTTTTATGCATTCCTCTTCTCTCTCATGTTTTTTGCATGTCCAGCCAATATAACCATTGTTGATTTTACCCACCCTAACAATATTTAAAAAGGAGTAAAAGTACAAAAACTCATAATGCAATTTTCTCCACTATCCTATCACTTCATCTTCCATAAATCCAGAGACTATTCTAACACCACCTCGCAAATGTCTTAACATTTCATGGTATACATCTGTCTCCTTCATAGTACGGTTGTGTAGTTTGTATTCCTGTGTTTTTTATTTATTTAACCCTTTAAAGACGAAGCCTATCTGTTTTATATAAGGACTCAGTGCGTACCGCGCTGTAAACACTCTGCACTTCGGTTATAAAAACCAGTCTCTTAATGTTTTATAAGGCAAAAGTTGCTGTTTGTTCTGAGATCCGTACAAAACACATAAACGCAATGTGGGCACCACGTAGAATTTTTTAATGTTAAACCTGGTGGTATGTAAAGTTACCGCTAGGCTTTAAAAAGGTTAAACAACGCTCTTAGTACCTTACAGTGTTTAGCGTAAAATATTACGACGAATAGCCCTTTAAAGACGAAACACAATGAAAGTTGTATTCTTTCTTGATGCGCTTCTTTTGCCCAAAAATCGTCATTTTCATTGGAAGGTTACGAAATATCCCTCGCTTCTCCTTCTCTTAACAGCAGCTTCGAAGACGAAGATGGCCGCTACTCGGAGAAAAATGTTACAACCATTTATATTCAAGGATTTAATTCGTACCGCGTAGTAAACACACTCCGCCTCGGTTATAAAAACCTGTAAAATTAGTGCTTTATAGGGAAGTAATCGCTGTTCGTTTTGAGATCCATACAAAACACATAAATACACTGTGTGTGCAGAACGCAAAAATTTTGCATGTTCAACTTCACTATAATAACACGTAAAGTAACGCATTGACTCTAGAGAGGTAATGAATTGGTGAGAGTATGAAATGACGCTATTTTTGACTAATTTGCGGTATGATCCGAAATTTTGTAGAGGGACTGAGCAAAACCAGCAAGCACGTCAATTTTACAGTATTCTCCATTATAACATATTGCACTTGTAAGTAATACAGTTTTAACTAACAGAAAAACATTAAAACATTTACACATTTTCGCTACAAATTTAAACTTACTGCAACATTGTACCACGTCCAACATATTGAAGCTGTAATGTGTGTGTGTGTGTGTGTGTGTGTGTGTGTGTGTGTGTGTGTGTGTGACTGGATTAAGCTGGCCCAGGATAGGGGCAGGTTGCGGGCTCTTGTGAATGCGGTAATGAACCTCCGTGTTCCATAAAATGCGGGCAAGTTCTTGACTAGCTGAGAAACTGTTAGCTTCTCAAGAAGGCCTCTGCTCCATGGAGTTTGTGTGTGTGTGTGTGTGTATGTGTGTGTGTGTGTTGTAAGGCCGTATATATATATATATATATATATATATATATATATATATATATATATATATATGCGGGTATTGCGCATACACATACGTCTACGGTTCATGATTGACTATGTATGAGTCATTCATGGAAATGCGTCATACTGTTAATGAATGGGAGCATAACATGACAGCAATAAAGAGTAACCAGAGATGTATACGCTTCAGTCGACACTTTATCGAAAGTTAACATAGCACTGTCTTCCCTAAAACTGTGATATCAGATCGTCTGAGATATACCGTGTGTGGCACCCGCAGCCAGAGTCAGCGGTAGATCCACCCCACATACGGGCGGTGCAATGACACCGAGCCTACAGCGACATGGAGGAGGCACAAGAACAATGCTATCGTTCCTCTCACAAATTTTAAAATCTCCGAATTTTTCAAAGCATTGGCCACTTTTACTACCATGCTTTGCTAGCCATTCTGTCAATATTGCTGCAGCCAATTGACTTGGACGTCATGTCGTAGGCCCAAATAAAAGGGATTATACTATCACGCATATGACTCTCAAATGAAATTATCATCAGACGTGTTAGACTCGGCGATTGAGTCCGCTTAAATCACCCACGCAGCACACTACTTCTGGGTATAATCTCAGTTCCTATCATTGTCCAATGTTGGCCACTGCCATTAGAAATGAAAGGACTTACAGCATAAAATTGTTTTCTTGCTATTCTTTGTGACAAACTTATGCACTATATGGAAACCCAGTTTGGGTCCGTAAACTGAGACTCACCCATATGACATATACCAGTCATCAGCGGTGAGAATTATCAAATTGTCATCAGAATTACATCAGCGTGACTAATAGACCGACACGGTCATTGAATGGCTGAAGGATGAAGAGCAGTTTTGAAATTCCAACAGGCATTATTCTGTTTGTCACCATGCGCAGACCGGCTGTGGGAACCATTCATTTTGCACTCTAATTGTTCCCGACTGTACTCCCTGAAGTCAAACAGGACAAAATGCAAAACTGGCTATTGTCTTTCATCTAACACAATAAACAGCCATCCCATTACAGGCCGGACAGGCCCTTAGGGCTCCAGGAGATTAAGGCTCCCACAATTTCTAGACAATCGGCAAATGAAAATGGTAAGGTTGTCAGGCCTACGAACCGGCCGCCTTTACCCCCCAGGCGATATCCCTGGTACTCATTTCTGTTAGAGACTGAGCCGAACCGAGGGTCATAGTGTGGCCGGAAGGATTAAGGATTAATTCTAATAAGACGATCGAGAATCGAACCCGGGACCTTCCGGCTGGTAGCGCAGTGCCTCAACCAACTGCGCCACCGCCTGCCCCCCTCTAACACAGCATGCAAGCCAATAATGACTACAGCTTTACTGCCACTTTCCTATATCTTTTCATGGCCTACTGCTTATGCATAGGAATCTAGTTTATTTATGTATAAAGCAGTTAATTTATAAACTTCAGATACTTTGGCAAGTGAAATAATGTTGGAAATATTATCCAACTGTAATACATTAAACGAGGCAAAACCAATCATGCGTTTAATGGGATGATATATCATACCTTAAAGCGTTTCATTCAATCTTAATTTGAGTCATCCCGGTGTGTTATTCTAAATACAGTAATAATAAACACAGTCTGTTGCTACTGCCGGCATTCGAACTCAATATCGTCCAGTCCAAACCATAGTCACTGTACGAACTGCGATATCCATGCTGTCCCATTATTGGTTGTGTCGTCATCTCACTGCTGACAGACGAAACTGGCTCAGGTGGTGACTGGTTCGAATCTCAGTCGGAAAGCTGTATATCCTTGTGAAACCTGCATTGAATTTTGTGTCACTCCAGGCACCTACACACCCTTATTTCGTGATAATTAAGCACAGGATCTTGAGTACTTTTAACAAACAAATTTTTGCCTTAATTTTTCTTCATCTGTCTGAACTGTTCCATTTAACCATGCATTTTTTACGAACTGAAATAAGAATCGAATAAGTGAAAATCTTTTTGGGTAGGATTAAAGACAGATAGCTGTACCTGAGGCTGCTATATGCGAAAGGAAAATATATGACAAGAAATGTTCGATCCTTTTGAAAGCAAAGCTCTTGCTTTCCTCTCTCTCTCCTTTCCTTCCATTTACCACAGCACCACAAAATCCCCTTCCCTTACTCCAGCTCCAGGCAACATTAACCCTTTAAAGACGAAGCGTATCTATTTTATATAAGAACTCAGTGCGTACCGCGCTGTAAACACTCTCCACTTCGGTTATAAAAACCAATCTCTTAATGTTTTATAAGGCAAAGTTGCTGTTTGTTCTGAGATCCGTACAAAACACATAAACGCAATGTGGACACCACGTAGACTTTTTTTGATTTTAAACCTGGTGGTGCGTAAAGTTACCGCTAGGCTTTAAAAGGTTAAGCCCGGTACACACAAGCGCATTCTGTCACAATGTAAATTCGAACGCTCAGTTTAAAGGAGTTTAGGTGTGGACGCCGGAGCGAGCATTCTAAGTAATGAGCCAAACGTAAGAAAGTTCGATGCGCATGTTACAATGTTCTGGTGTGTACGACACAGCGAGCATTCTGCAGAACGCGCCAGAACTCTAACGTAACATGCATTGACATTCTCTGCAGAATCGACAGTAAGGTGGATTACGCCGCACAAGTAACAAAGTAATAATAATGCACTAACAACGTGCATACTTGCTCATTTTTTGTTAAATTATGCTGTCACGTTACAGCCGATTGCGCCTGCGGCTTATATATGTATTGTATTTCCATGTCGAAGAAATCTACCCTTTTCAGACCTTCATTAGGTTTGTGAGCCTCTACTGCTTGCTGAATGATTGTTTACCTTCACACGCACAGCCTTCGAGAAGGTATTAATCCTTATCCACAGACTTATTCCGTAGAGAAAATTAACTGCGTACGTGCAGCCTAATGAAACTGCAGTACACAGGGAAGTGACCATTCCATAACAAACTTTATACCTTCGTATTATCGTATGTATGTTTACCTTATGGCTGACGTCTAATATACCCTTCATTTTTTACATTTTTTTATATTTTTATATGTATACTTTACGCTATACATATACAAGGTTGTATAATTTTAACCTCATTGTGAAAGAGAAAGGCCTTCCATTCTGAACAGCAGAGTTTTGATATTCATGTTTTTTAGAACAGCCTGATGATGGCCTACTGGGCCGAAACCGGTCGCCCGAATTCTCTAAATAAAGAGATAAATAAAGTTGGTTGTGACTGATTTCTTTTGTGACATTTATACCTCCCATAAACAACATACCTACTTAAACACTAATCACCAACATAATGCACAAAGAGAGTTTTATCATCAATTGTAACACACTCCTACAGTACTGTGTACTGGAGGCGTGAACTCTCTGCGGTCCCGGCTTGCACTGCCGGGACCACAGAAAGTTCACGCCTCCAAAAACAACGCAGTACACAGTCAACAGCACATTCTCACTCAACTATAAAATGCAACCTTAGTGTAACCATAACAAAAATTTCTCCCTGAAGATAACCCAGCAGGGTCGAAACATGTAGGAGTGTGTTACAATTGATGATAAAACTCTCTTTATGCATTTGTTGGTGATTAGTGTCTTTGTATAATATAGTGTACGGACATGGAACACATTAAACATACCCACTTCCTTAGCTTACTAGTCTTATTCGCTGCGCAGCATTGATAACTTCATTTCTACGTGTTTATTTGACCTGAAATGGCACGTATAAAAAACCGAAACATTTCTTGTAATATATTCTGGACACATGTACGCCTACTGGCTCTCTTTGTCTTCTCCTCCTATTCTTCCCTCCATGCGAAACCCTTGACTATAGAGGGACTCTACGGATGTTGCTTAAAAGAAGGGCAGCAGATAGAAACATATTGATATGAGAATAATGTGAATGTGCATTTATCTTTTACCGAGGGTCAAAACACATGAAACAATGGAAGTAAGTATATAAGAAATACTTATTAAATTTAATTATGAAATAACCATGTAGAAAGAAGAGCTAATGTTTGGGATAGCTGTCTTCCGAAAAGTCATAATTTTATCAGAACTGTTAACCGACCCATAAAAAATGAAGTTTTCTACACACCGAACTGACGCTCATCTGCTTTCAGAAGCGTCAACATAATTCTCATAACTTCCGTTACAGAATTAAGCTGATAAGATATCCATCAACCCTCTAAGGCCAAAATGTAATCCATTTTATTTAAAGACCCAGTTCGTACCGCGCTGTAAACACTCCGTCTCGGTTATAGAAACCAATCAGCTAATGCTGTATAGGGAAATAACAGCTGTTTGTTCTCAGATCCATTCAAAACACATAAATGCACTGCGTGGTCAGAATAACAATTTTGAATGTTAAAACTCATGGTACATACAGTAACAATTAGGCTTCAGAAGGTTAACCAACATGAACTATAGGATATTAGCTTTGTTTGAAGTCTTGAAGATCATGATGCTTTGATATTAGGGGACAATTCAAAGTATAGCGTAACAAGCCGAGGTGTTTATTTTACAGGACATAAAAAAACTACCTTGTAGAAGCAAATGTCCATCAGATAGTGTGGGGTGAGAATTCGCAGTGGTTCCGTGTATGCCATACACAAAATAAGTCTCTACTCTGCTCACAGCAAAGACGCTCCAACAGCCGTGTGATTAAGTATCAGCTCGGAGTAATTACGGTGAATAGTCGAAACTCCCAACAGTCGAGGAGCGCCGGTTTCTAAATCCTAATCTATTCATGATTACATCAGTCCATTCAACGCTGTACAGCATCTACAACCGAAACTAACTTCAAGGAGAGGGGGCCATCTTGGGGTAATGACAGCTATTTAACTGATAAGAAATCTTCATCTACATCCCGGACGTTGCTACATACATGCATAATAATAATAATAATACACACATATTGTATGGATCCATAAGGGTCTCACAAAGACAACAGGATGTGGAACAAGTCACAAATACGCAAATATATAAAATTTTTACAGTGAAAAATACTATACTGTAAACATTCTACGAAAGCGTATTACAGATCTTTACGCATAAAAAAATTTATCTACAGAATAAAAGGAGTGTGTATTTACGTATTTTGTTAATGATAACTCAAACTTTGCCATTTCATTCTTAAGGACTCTCAGACTATGCGGTAACCTATTGAAAAATTTGACGCCACCATAAAATATGCTGTACTTCTGTGCTTATAAGGTCCATCACTTAAACCCGTTGTGATTCAGTAAAATTAAACATTTTAGTATCCTAAACCTTTTCAAAATTCACTTTAATATGATTCTCCCTTTTACCCCAAACTTCCACTCCACCTCTGTGTAACAATGACATTCTTGAGACACTAACACGCTACTCAGATCGTCCAAAATCACCTGACATTTTATTGAAATTAATAGTTCATTAGCTTGTTCAGAAGAGCTAGGCATTGGCCCCCTGTGAATGCACACAGTGTCTAAGAGTCTAATCTATCTATTTGTCCATTAATTTATATTTCCCATATATATATATATATACACACACACACACACACACACACACACATTCATAAGAGTAATTTAAACTATCTGTCCCTCCGCTTCTCTTCCCCTATATCTCCCTCTCTCCCTCTCTAACTTTTCACTCAGCAATCCATCAGAACACTCTCTTCGTACTTCTCTATAAACCTCAGGACTCAGAACTTAAACGACCAAAATAAATGTGTTGAAATGTAGCAGCTACTGTCTGAACAAACCAGTCACAGGACCCACAGTTTCCTACGTCACTTGTTTTCCGAAAGTTCCTATGACTGAACTCACAAAGTCAATTATACTCTATCCGCTGCTACAAACTATCGCAACTCTGACCTTAACGTTCAGTTTTACGACATCCACGGGGATTTAGAGAAGTGTCAAATGTACATAGCAGCTACTTCACAGGGACATAAATTCACTGTGAGATTACGCAGCCACGAGCCAATATCAGGAAGTTCATTATTACCTTCTGAATTAATGCGTAACTGCAAAAGTAGACACGACTGTTAGTCCGACCCGACGCAGTACTAAACGTGTCTTTAACCCTTTAAAGACGAAGCGTGTCTGTTTTATATAAGGACTCAGTGCGTACCGCACTGTAAACACCCTCCACTTCGGTTATAAAAACCAGTCTCTTAATGTTTTATAAGGCAAAAGTTGCTGTTTGTTCTGAGATCCGTACAAAACACATAAACGCAATGTGGGCACCACGTAGAATTTTTTAATGTTAAACCTGGTGGTGCGTAAAGTTACCGCTAGGCTTTAAAAGGTTAACCCTTTAAAGACGAAGCGTATCTGTTTTATATAAGGACTCAGTGCGTACCGCGCTGTAAACACCCTCCACTTCGGTTATAAAAACCAGTCTCTTAATGTTTTATAAGGCAAAAGTTGCTGTTTGTTCTGAGATCCGTACAAAACACATAAACGCAATGTGGGCACCACGTAGAATTTTTTAATGTTAAACCTGGTGGTGCGTAAAGTTACCGCTAGGCTTTAAAAGGTTAATTTGGGTTACGTGTACGTATATGATAGGCCTACAGACTACCAAGAAATCAGGAACGCGGTAGGCAGTTGATCGGTCGTTTGAAGGTCATCGCCCATTGCTCGGATTGCAGGGTGTGTTTCCTAAGTATTGCTGATTCCTGCGCTTTGGAATACTCGAACAAAAAAACACAACATTCTTGGTACCCCTTCAGGGGTCAGGGGTTAGGCCTACTTTAAGTACGAACAGATTTAAAAACCAAAATGCTATGTTTTGCCCACACAGATATTTCTGTGACCTCTAATGTTATAAGAAAAACTTCGATTAGCTCCCTATACAGAATTAACTGGTTGTTTTTATAATCGTGACAAACCGTTTACCGCGCGGTACGACCTGAATCTGTGGGCTACAATTTACGTTAATATTTGCCTTCATAGTGTTTAAAAGCTTATCAACGATAGAGATTGCTGGGTAAAATAATGTTTGTATGCAGTTAAGTATTGGATACGTCGTACCTCTTCGTCCGTCGTGCATAGAAGTTGGCATAACGAGGATTCTATGAAGGCTTTGGACAAATATGATAATGGTGTTAAATATTTGAAGCCAAAATACTCGAATTTAATGGAGAAATATCCAGCATAATACTACATTAAAGTTATGATATTTCAAAACATTAAAATGAAACAGTTTACCACTCTTAATTTTCTCTTTACACTTCAAATATACATTTCTATGTAGTAGTATTTGTATATTTTAAAAAAAGTAACTCGTTAAATCTGTAATGTTTATGTTGTAAAATCTTTGCTGTATCCACACTTTTGTGGTTCCTTCGTGATCTCCCAGACGATGATCCATGTGATCGGCACATGTAGGAAAAGACTTTTAACGTGCATAAATATAACGAACAAGACTTATTCATACTAACACCGTTTAAAAAGTATTACATGTAAAACAGCATACTGTTCCAAAAAACCTTTCACAATTAACAACGAACTGTTTGCCAGGAGGTAGTCTGTTGTTTGTAAAATTATAAATATTTTGTAAGATTTTTTAAACAAAATTCCCCTTCATATTGCCCCATGGAAATCTTTTAAATCTCTCTTTCATGTGCCTTTGGTCAACACAAAAGAGAAAATAAGACATGATGTTCCGTAGCAATAAGCATTGCTGATGTAGGACGTCACTCAACTTCACATTTTACAGTCACATATGAATTTTTCCTGACAACTTTCGTTATCATAAGTGATGAAAAATGTGAGCAGTCTCACCAGGATGTGAGTACAATGGGACAGTATTATCAAGGAAGGTCGGAGGGTTCTAGCCGTGACGGGTGAGTACTGTTGGTCTTGCAAAGAAAATATCAACCCGCTCACCATAATGATTTTAGGTACACTGAATTTCGAGCCAAAATACCGCTGTATTTTTACCAGAATCTTTTTAAAAATATTTTCAATTACATCCTGTGAATGTGAAGTTCTATTAACCTTTTAAAGCCTAGCGGTAACTTTACATACGACCAGGTTTAAAATTAAAAAATTCTACGTGGTGCTCACATTGCGTTTATGTGTTTTGTACGGATCTCAGAACAAACAGCGACTTTTGCCTTATAAAACATTAAGAGATTTGTTTTTATAACCGAAGTAGAGAGTGTTTACAGCGCGGTACGCACTGAGTCTTTATATAAAACAGATACGCTTCGTCTTTAAAGGGTTAATGAATAAGAGTTAATTCTCATTTCAGTCACGTGCAGGGGCATGCCATGGCTCAGGATATGAGCCAGCCCCTCACCGCGGACAGCAAGATTCAGTATCAGGCCAGTTCACGTGGAATTTGCAGTGGAAGACTTGACACCGGGAGAGGTTTTCTTCAAGTACTTCGGTTTTCCCCTGTCATTATTATTCCAAAAATGCTCCGTAGTCATTTAGGTATCATCGAAGCTATTAAGATCTTGGAAACAGCGTCGTTAAATAACACACTTAAAATAAAGTCCTTATCTCATGTAAAAAAAGTTGTACCTGCGGTCATATGTCGCTATTGCATTATAACGACAGTGACATAACTATTCTAAATTGTGCCATTTTAAACAATAATTCATCATCAATGGATTATTGAGTGCGTAATTACAGATTATATATAACCCGTGGGGTCTCAGACCTTCGATAGTTCAGGATCGGTGCAGGATAGTTATGCTTATTTCAACTGTACATGGTTAGAGGTAACGTGTACTTAGTAAGTTTACTTTCTCAATAAACTGACTTCTAATCAGGGGCGTAGCCATGGTGAAGGGAGTGATGCGGCCACCCCCGACAGCAGAATCCAAGAGGCGGCAAAATGAGTACTTTAAATGAGAAGTAATTTTCTGCGCGCAACGAATTTTAAATTATTAAGACAAACAGAAGGAAATGCAATAAAATTTTCATCATCATCATCTTCCATCACGTGTTAGGCGTTAATAGACCTCGTCTAATAGCCTCTTCTAAGGTCTTCCAAGTCGTCTTCGTCCGTTTGGTCTATAATTCAGCATTATTTGGGGCATCCTGTTGTTGTTCATTCTTCTTAGATATTGTTGCCAATTTGATTTGTATCTTCTTAGTTTTTCGTCAAAGTAAAAACTGTGACATTTTTAAAGTTCGTAATTTCTGTCAGGTTCGGCCTTTGTGATGGCTCGCCCCGGGCGTTAAAAAGCCCAGTTACGCCACTGCTTCTAAAGTCGTATCTAAGAAATCTTTACGTACTTCACCAGGTAAATTTATCCTCTAACGGAATAATGCCTGTTAAATTATAGTTGTCTGTGTACATACAATCAGAACCGTACCCCTGCCGTGTCGCTAGGGACTTAGATTACGTCATTCCCACTCGAATTACACAGCGCGACCGTGTTTCATTCAAGCATACAGTGCTGTGCTGTTGCCGTGATCCGACCGTGTCACCATGGACCGCACTGACAGTAATCTCACAAAGCAACACAGCACAACACAGAGGGGGTAGAGTCCTACACGTGCGAGTTGAAATATAGCTGTGTGGGCGATCTGTAGGCCGTCTAAGCCTGTCCCTCAATGTTCGGCTTCTTCCGTGTACCACGCGGTCTACATGAGGTTGTTTTCGGTTTGCTTATAAGGCGACACTAAAAGTGCAGCTGGGATGAATCAGCAGTTCGAATAATTCCGGCTACCCCCGCGGACTTTCACGAAAGAATCTGCTCTTTACGTTTAAATGGCAGCAAAAAGACACGATTGGAGCACGGCAGGGACGCAGTCCTGTATGTGTGAATTAGCCTTCATTGTGACACAAGAATCTCTGTATTTTGTCGACAGAGTGTACTTGTGTCTTCTGTATCATTCCCACAATATACAGCTATTACTTCCTTGGAATTTTCAGCGGAAGCTGTCAGCATTTTCTGTGGGGTTGGAGATCAATCAAAAAAGTACTTGTTACATGAAATGCGTGTTTCAAAGGGTTAAGCTTCCTTGCAGGGTTCAAATTCACTGAGTAAAGATAAACTATCATGAACGATCCCGTATAAAGAATCTCATAAAGAACAGCATTTTTATTATTTTCAGCACCGGCAGGCGGAAGTTACGTAATTACAGCTACTCAGTTACTTTCTCTATGCATTAAGGTCAAGTTGGTGGCAGGAAGGCGAGGTTTGTTCAGACCACACTCTTTAATAAAATATGTACATACGGCTGTTTTTGATCCGCCAAAGGCGCTTAATCATAATGTCTTAAAACTGAAAGTAGTGGACGAAAACAAAAGGCTGAACAAAGAAATTCAACATCAAGCAGTTTCTTTGAAGTCTGTAACAAGCCCGGGGCTTACTGGAAACATAATAAGATAAAACGCACTTTCAAAGTACCAACAGTGCTTAAGACGCACAGCCGATTACCAAGTGAAGGAGAAATTCCTCCAATTACATTCCAGCCAAACGCAGTTACATAAAAGGAAAGGCCCTTGAAGCAAAGCAATTTTCGATACCACTTATTTGTTTTAAGGGGAGGAAATAATTTGTAATTAAAATTAAAATTGCTACAAACTATTCTGAATGCTCTTAGTTGTTATAAGTTTGGTTTTAGAATTGCTCTCCAGGGAAATGGGAAGACACTGACAAGACAGACCAGGTCATTAATATTGATACTTGATTCTTTTGATACAAAACAATTTAAATTGTTGATACTGAAAAAGATTAATGGCGGGAGTTCCCAGTGTTGGAACATGCAGTAGCTGCAGAAAGCTGAAACCATTCCCCAGATAAATTGGCTATTAAAAGATATGGGGGAAGCAGCAGCCACGCCTCGTTAGCAAGCGGTTAGTGCTTACTATAGCAACACACCGTGCTGGGCAATGTAACACTCTTGACGCTATCTGCAGGGGCCGTAAATCTTATGTCGATCGTCGCTCGTAAGCGGAGTGAGGTGCTTAGACAGACGAGTGTTAATTAGCACCTCAAGCTGGGAAGTCGAGTCAGACTTCACTGCTGACGTACCAACTGATGCTACAGAAAAACGTTTATTCTTACGTCGGCTTTCAATCCTCTTTGCTTCTTCACCCTCTACCACTCGTTTTAGTTTCATTATTCTTTTTTCAGGCATGTTCGTGGACAACTATTAGAACTGCCACGTCCGTATGTCCGCATCAAACGCCTTGAGAAAAGCTGAACTGATTTTCATGAAATTTGATTCTGAGCAGTTTAAAATATGTTGGTCTACTTGTGTCATGATTAAAACTGCAGAAAAATAAAGAACACTTCATTCTAAGTCCTATCTCACTGCTCATATGTCGAGAATATCTCGCTAAAACATGTTTGCAACAAACGAATCACAGAAATAACGCACGTTTTTCTGTTAAGTTTTATGGTTTCAGTGGTAATTTTCATACGAAAAGAGAAAACGTGACATATTTTTAAATCGATGTGCGTACTTAACGAAATTGTCAGCATTTGAGACGTAGACTACGTAAAGTCGATTGCACAGAAATGAATACGAGGGTGTGCTCAGGCACTCGCGGACGGGGTCAATAACGAAACACTCCTGTATGTTTTGCTGGTCGTTGTTGCCCCTTGCAAAGTCGAACTCTTCTGGGTTTATGTAACAGGTCCAGCTTTTGTGATACTGCTGGAAGAACCGCTATAACGGGATTTTTGGAATGGCCTGTAAGATCAACGGTTGCTCCGCAATTTCGGGAATATCCTGGAAGTTAGACTGTCACAGCTGCAATTTCATTGTCTAAAACAAGAAGAAACATAACGGGCCAGATCCTGAGTGTCGGCGAAGAGAGCTCTGTTTTAGCGGCCAAGAATTGACGCTGCTCCAGCTCATCAGTGAGCCACCGAGGCACAAACTTTGCCGAGATCCGCCACATGTTCAGGTTGTCCCTTACAGTCAGTTTGCATAATCCATACGAAAAGCGGAAGTTGCCAGAAATCTCCGAAAATGCATTGCGTCAATCTCTTGGAACTTTCTGCATGTTCTACTCTGTGTGATCTCTGGATAGACAGCGTGAAAGATCACAATCTTCAAGTGGCCTTTCCCCAAGTTTGAATAAAAAAAATCATTCAAAAGTGTGTATACTTTTCACGGATAGCTGGTTTGAACGTTACAGGTACTTCCGATGCAGCTTTCGTGATTTTGAAGAAAAACCTTAACACCAGTGCGCTGTCCTTGCAAATCGGGCATTAGAATATTACGGAACACATTTCAACACTCAAAAAATAAACACCCGTTGACAACCACGGCAGATGTTTATGGCTGAACACCTGATTACACCGTGTCAGAAAATACACTACGGCACCTAGCGAGAGCAGACTGTACTACTACTACTACTACTACTACTACTACTACTACTACTACTACTACTACTAACATAGCAGTAAGTTCGCGAATTTTTGGATAAAGCCTCCTATGAATAAGGACTGAATGATATAGACAGGTAAATCCAAAATACTCTGAAGGAACCGTTCAAAGTGCCACTTTTTTCACTGTAGGTCCCACATGGACTGACCTGGCATTGAACTCAAGACTCCCACAGTGAGAAGTAGACTAAGTGTCTCAGCGACAGTACAGCCTAGATTTGTTACCTAACTTGTTTACTGGTGTTTCTCCTATTACAAATTCTGTATAGTCAACTTTTATTTGTGTCGCTTTACCGTTATCTTGCATCTTGATCTCTTCTTTTCTAATCTTTCCTTTCCCCCTTTCATGCTTCCTTTTCGTCTTCCTCTCTCCTGCCTCTTCCTCCAATTCTTCCTTTTTCTTTCTTTCTTTCTTTCATTCTAACATGGGGCAGTTTTATGGACCCCAACTGGGGCTTAACTTCAATATTATATTGCTAGAGTTCTTACAGCAGTTTCCAGTAGGCACATGAACCACAATATTCTATCCCCCCCCCCCCAAGCCTTCACAATGCCGTGCACAGCGAAGACTTTACCTTTAACCTTTACAGGACTTACTGATATATTTCTGTATGCGACACAAGGAAATATGGTCAAAAAACTGCCACCTGAAGGCACAAATTTCATGTACTAAGATAAAGAACAAAACGAGCATGAAAATCGATTTTAAAACTCATCGCTGGATAACTTGCATCGTGAATATGTGTCAGTATATCCCTCTAGTATGTTATCGTGCATAAAATATCTGCCCCTCCAGCTACATGTTTGTTTGAAACAGATAATATTTCTCCTGTTCTACATCCGAGATTCCTTCCTCCATAATCGACTCGTTTATGACAGGTGTCAGGGAGAAGGCAGTGAATAATTCATGACGCTACAAGCAATTTTCGTCTTTATTCTTTCTCTTCCTTTTGTTCCAAATGTACATCAGCAGTTGTTTTGTGACTATAACAGATAAAAGACTTCAGTATCAGTCGCGAGCAGCAAACAGGCGAGGAAGAAGAAGACACTTGGCTTTCACTGAAAAACCACAAACAGATTTTGCTCATGATATCTACTGAATCCAGCCGTCATAGGCCGACATAATAGTGCCTAATCCAAGCGCCCAACATATAATAAAATTATTTTCAAATTTAAGTTTATAGAAATTTCTTACTATACCTCTGTTATATGGCACAGTCTAGAGCATAAAATTTATTCCACATAAAAAGATGATTCGGGAGATGGCTCTATTGTAACATTTCGTATTTCAATTTAATTATGGCTTATTTAACGACGTCATCAGTAGCTCGTTCTAGGTTACATAGCGTCGAGTGGGAGAGTTGTTATTAAATAATATATTGAAATGGATGTGTGTCGAATCTATCGTGGCTTAAAACTTTTACCCAAAATACAACCTTTTTCAGAAAAGCTTTGCGAAATAAGTAATCATATTACTTGAAGTACAGAAGGCGAAGAGTTCAAGTAATAAAATTCTATGAAGTCCAGTGCATTTACTTGGGCACTTATCATCCATATACTTCTTTCTAGAAAATACTCTCACTTAAGTTATGAAACTTGATATACCCCGAAAGTGTGCAATTCCCAAAATCATAAGCAGCGTTCTACAACATGTTAATATTGTAACAAACAAGTGGCTTTGTAAATAAATAAGCTGAACAGTACCTTTCGTGACTTTAAAAGAGTTTCTCAATAATCAACAAACTAAAAACGCAATCAGCAAATAAAAATTAATATTTCTACAATAAAGATTCTTTGAAATTTATAAAATTGTAGCTTAAATCTTTCATTAACCCCTACATCCTAGTGGCTATTATATGCACCGCCATATTTAATATTTAAACCTCTCTTTCATTTAAGGACACTGTGTTAACTGTAAGGCAAAACCGAATATTTATACATGTATATCACGTACATTAATTTTAGTCTTAACCTTTCAAAGCCTAGCGGTAACTTTACGTACCACCAGGTTTAACATTAAAAAATTCTACGTGGTGCCCACATTGCGTTTACGTGTTTTATACTTATCTGGGAACAATCTGCGGCTTTTACCTGACATGTCATCAAATGGTTGGGTTTTTAAACTGGGGTGGAGTGTTTACAGCGGGGTACGTACTGAGTCTTTATATTAGAATGCGTTTCGTCTTTAAAGGATTAAAAAGGACGGTGGACGTCTGCATTAGAACAAAGAATTGCAAGAAGTTTTATCAAATTACATGACGTTCCACCTAATAACACCTAAAACTGGGCAGGTTAGAGTACTGTGTGATTCAAACACAAAAACTAATTTGGATATGTATTTGTTTATTACCCATAACTCATCACTAGCGAGCAGTACAGGAAAATTACAGTCATCCCTCTAAAAGCCACGAAGGCAGATAGGGCATGGGATTCTTATCTCGATTCATTCACAATCTCAGCACTAAATGAAGGTGAGTTTTATATTCTTCTTAGTCAGAAGTGAAGATGGGTGGATTTAAACAAGCCGAAATATGTTGCATAATTCTATAGATTTCCAATACGCACACATACAAATTATGTAAAACCAAAATTTTCTTCTTTATTCAAATTTACTCTACGACATCGAAATGCCCAAAACATTTTCGTGGCCTCTACACACCAAAAATACTGTCATCAGTAGCTGTCATCAGTAGCTGTCAGCAGTTGCTCACTTCATCTTGCCAACAAAGCGACCATTAGTGCATTTATGACGTCATGCATGACGTCATGCATTTCATCTCACAAAAAAAATTAAACACTTTGATCTTTATTATAACATTTCGATGCAGCAACTGAGTGTTGCACACGAGTCCAGCATAGGCTACATTGTGAATTCATACCCGTACTTCCAACAAGGCCGTACATAATTTCAGTATTGTCGCTATGTGTACGGGGGACATTACGGTGTTACGTGTGAAATGGCTGATGATATAACGACTGTTTAGATGATACTGTTCAAATGATTGGTCAATATTATGGGACAGATACATGTCTCAAAACGGATGTGCGTTGAGGTTTGAAGCTAATTCAGCATATCTCATTTCCCTTCCGATAGCATGAACTGTTTGTTGCCAATGCTTTACGTACGGCCATGTGTTAATATCACGTGCTGCAACCCATCATAGATTCATATACATATCACCTTCGTGTCAAAGTCTGAGCAGTGTCTAATGACAATGTGTATAGCAGACCTGTAGTCTATAAGCATGTCCCATATCAACCCCTTAAAGACAAAGCCTGCCTGTTTTATGTAAGTAATCAGTCCGTACCTCGCAGTAAACACTCTCCATCTAGATTATAAAAACCAATCTCTTAATGTTTTATAAGGCAAAAGTTGCTGTTTGTTCGAAGATCCATACAAAACACATAAACGCAATGTGAGAACCATGTAGAGTTTTTGAATGTTGAACCTGGTGGTGATATGTAAAGTTACCGCTAGGCTTTAAAACGTTAAAGTAGGCACTGTTAGAGATTACATTTTAGCAAAGTTAGATAACAGTTCCACTGAATATAAATACGCGTACATACATAATAGGCCGATCCCAGTGGCCGTGCGTTCTAAGGCGCAGGTCTGCAGCCGAGCGCTTGCTGGGACCGTGGGTTCGAATCTCACCGGGGGCATGGATGTTTTCTCGTGTGAATGTTTGTGCTGTCAGGTAGAGGTATCTGCGACGGGCCGATCCCTCGTCCAGAGAAGTCCTACCGACTGTTGTGTGTGTTTGAGTGTGACCAAATGAAAAATCACAAAAACCCCCGACACCTACTCTGAACAAGCAGGTACAAGAGGGAAGGACTAAGTAAGTAAGTAAGTAAGTAAGTAACATACTTAATAGAATATAATTGTATATAGGTCAAGCAACACTGTATTAATTTAGTAAATTTGTACATTACCGTCCTGCATAAAATGTCTATATGTTACTATAGTCTCTGGAATTCTGACCCAATAAAATGCACGTTTACAAAATAGATATGCAGAGCGGACCTGCAGTGCTACGAAGGTATTTAACCTTTTAAAGCCTAGCGGTAACTTTACGTACCACCCGGTTTAACATTAAAAAATTCTGCGTGGTACCCACATTGCGTTTATGTGTTTTGTACGGATCTCAGAACAAACAGCAACTTTTGCCTTATAAAACATTAAGAGACTGGTTTTTATAACCAAGAATAAGTGTTTACTGCGCGGTAAGGACTGAGTCCTTATATAAAACACACACGTTTCGTCTTTAAATGGTTAATAAACCCGCTACTTGACGCATCAGCGACACAACATATACAGCCCACAGTATTTTAGCTTAGCCCACAGTGCTCTGCGGCGCCGAAACCTGGACTACAGAAAAATCTAGAATAACGCCTGATAATATGGATTTAATAAGCCAAGAGACATGAAGAGACAAGGAAACAATTAAAATAGATTGAGGGAAATTTAGAACAAAACTGATGACCAGTGTGATCGGAGGTTGAGCCGTGTACAACCCACTGTCTTTAGCGCTCAAACACTGCAATCGTGGGTTCGATTACCACTGACGAAATTCGTCTTTTCTGAGTTAGAATTGTCATGTGTGGATACAAGCTCTGACGCCAAGCCGATGTCCCTCTAAACATTCGAAATAAATGTCTTAAAACAAGGTTAATAAATATGAAGATTGAATGACACTGGGTCGCACTGGCATTTGGCGTTATACAGATAGACAGACATACGTACAGAGGGCGAAAAATCTTTGTCACTCTGGGAAAATGCAGAGGGAAAGTTCTTCGATTTCATGACATATTTGGGAAGCCGCACCAAGGAAAAAGAACAAGCAAGCGGTAACGAAAAATTTGACTCCAGCTTCCAATTATTACTCGGCAGACACCAGCTTCGAATTTCGAAAGGGTAACAACTGCTATTACTGAGGTTTAACTTGGCTTTTACACTTGTGTCTTACTGGTTTTCCGCGAAAATTTATATTTAGTTACACGTGCTTGAGGACCAGTGCCGTTATATACAGGGTTTTCCTCATTCATGTTTGGACAAGCACATAAGTCCTAAGGTGCAAGACCGAACCATCCTTTGCAATCAACCTCAGGTGACATCACAAAACAATAAATCGAATTATTCTTACAGCAAGTGGTATTGGAATCCTGACCCCACTGCTGATACAACTGAGCCTCGGGTTGTTGTGGCATACGCGTTATTAATTTCAGTTTAACTTCCTTCAAGACGGGAAGTGTGTGTGTGTGTGTGTGTGTGTGTGTGTGTGTGTGTGTGTGTGTGCGCGCGCGCGTGTGTGTGTGTGTGTGTGTGTGTGTAAATTAGGGACATAATAACAAGAATTACGTTTGACCGCTTTCACGCCATGAAAGCATATGAGGGATTAGAGGTAAAGCTCCATTCATTCTTTACCTCGGAGCTAGATGGAGGTGACCAGTGAGGTGCACGTAACAACAGCTTTACACCCGGGGAAAGACACCAACATTAATTCAGTAGGAAATTCGATGGGCTTTGGACACTGTCTTGGCAAAGTGCAGAAAAGATAAATCTCTTGCCCCCAACGGGCTTCGAACCACGATTCCTCTATTGTCCATCCCGCAGTCACATTCCAGCAAAGGTATCGCTACTCCAGTAACAAAAATTGCGTTATTTATGTGTGCAACGTTGTCTTTCCTTGTCTCAACTGTGAACAAAAGAAGACAGCCGAGGCGTAGGCGCATGTTCCTTATGGGTACGAGCGGCGGGGTGGGGGAAGGGGGGGGATGGAGGTCACAACGCGTAACGCCGCAGCAATTTAATTAAGGAATATGATCCGAAATAAGAAGAAGAACCCGTGTTGAAGATAAACTTTCTCTCATTCCACACGCTGTTGGTTTTACACTGACAGCACAAATATGCCATCAAGAAATTCACGGAACCAAAAAGTTGTCGCAGAGGAAAACATGACTGAAGTTTGTAGCACTAAATTTTCATAGTTCAATGCTTCACATTCATAGCATTGTGTGTAACTCACAAAGTTGGGACTCATACAAGACAGTTGAAATGTTTGGTCAATAGCTGCCATGGCGCACACCACTTGCTGCTAGTCCCACTGCTGCCATCGACTTGTATAATATGAGGTTGTCTGTATCAAGCTTTGACTCATGCATGAACAGAAAGGGGGTTGAATGAAGACATGGTATCTTTTGAAACAACTTGTGTGCAGGGTTGGTATGAATGAGAAAAGTTTTCCACAACTCTGCTCTTTCCTTTCTTTTCTTTCACCCAAAAACGCCTTCTCACCCCGCCAAAACTCTCGCCCACTTCTGACAAAAAACCGATTTCTCATAAAAAGGAATTGAATTGTCAAAGTCAAGAGAGAGATAGAGACATGACGTTTGTTATCCCGTCTGTTTCATACAGCGGGTTCAGACTTTCTTCTGTAACCCTTGGATTCCAGTCTTTTCTATCTCATTCTTCTTTTATCTTTCCACTTCTTCCGCTGTCACAATCTTTCGTTTGCTCCGGTGATCGGGAAAGAAAAGACTTGGCCGATGTGTGACGTAACACGCAAAGAGGAGTGCTTGTCGTCGGTCAAAAGAGACTTGACGTAAGATTGCGTTTGGCATTCTACTGCGTGGTCATTGGGCTACGAGAGCGGGTTATAGAGTTTTCACATACCGACAGCCGGCAAATTTTTAAATTTCTCATCCCTTGTGAGATTTGAAGTGCTCACGTTGGTGATTAGGAACATTATTGCCTTCTGGAATATCATACCGTGTAGTTTGGTAGTTAGGAACCAAATTATTATAGTTACTTTATTCCGTTTATTCGTTTGGGGTTTATTTCGTCAAGTTGTCAGTATATCAGGCTATATAGTAGGGAGTGTTACCTTTATTTTTCACCCCCGGGTTTGGAGAACACGTGACAGTAGCAAGCGGTGGCCCAATAAGGCGCTTTCCCGGTATTTGCCTAAATGAAATGAGGAAAACCATAAAGCCTGTCTCCGAGTATCCAGTATCCCAACCGACATTCAAGCAACCCTTAAGTATTGCACTCTGAGCCAACTTGTTCATTATTCCGAAGAAAATTCTCTGCCTTGAAGATTTTAGATTAAAGTTTATCCGAAATTATGGTATCCACATACCACACCAAGCGGAGTTACATCCCACATGACATACCGTAACCATTACTAACAAACCATATATATTCACGATCTCTAACACTAGTTCGCCTGAAATGACAACCATATCCCATAAATGTTGAAATGCTGTCAACACTTACAGTCGTGACGTGTGAAACTATGCTCCATAACAAATGCTGATCTTATGTTGCCGTTAATTTAACCTTTAAAGACGAAGCGTATCTGTTTTATATAAGGACTCAGTGCGTACCGCGTTGTAAACACTGTCCACTTCGGTTATAAAAACCAATCTCTGAATGTTTTATAAGGCAAAAGTTGCTGTTTGTTCTGAGATCCGTACAAAACACATAAACGCAATGTGGGCACCATGTAGAATTTTTTAATGTTAAACCTGGTGGTACGTAAAGTTACCGCTAGGCTTTAAAAGGTTAAACAGCGTTGAGTCTATAATGAAGGACGATGCATGTATGTTGGCCTCAATTACAAACAGCGCTGTTTGGACATGCATGGAGACAAGAACAATCTCACGGCACTGTGCAGCCGCTATACATCACATTGTCATTACAACAGCATATAATGACTGCATGTGCATAAATTTTACCAATTATTCCTGACGCACATTGACCTCTGAGGACGGGCTTATCGAATGTAAATAGACAGTTCGTATGAAAACTTACAGAAACTTACAGAAACTTACAGAAACTTACAGAAACTTACAATGGACATCAAAATTCCTCACACTTTAGTCCACCTACAATGTTACACTTTACGTCCAAAATTAACGTAGCATTTAAAATGCTTTTGTGTGCGTGTGCGTGTGTGTATGAGTTCAGGAAGTATACTTAGAGATTCGAACTCGGGTTCTTTTAAAGTTGCCCGTCTGTATTACTTGATTATTTCGTGATTTATTCTTTTTCATGTCGCCTACCTTTCCGTCTTCCGACTGTAAGTACAGGATTGAAATAAACGTACAAAATATATAGCGCCATTACCTGTTGCTTTAGGTGGATCTGAAAGGCCTTTAAAAGTAGTACAGGTATGGAGACTGGAGGTGTTCAGAAACAGGGTGCCGAGCAGAGTGTTTTGTACATAACAAGGATGAAGAAGAAGCACAGGCCGTACGTTTCTTTTCCTACGGGTATGGAGATTAATTCAAGTAGCATGGAATGGTGGAGACATGCAGCTGTTTTAGGAACATGATAAATGCACATAAAACTTTAGTCAGAAAAAAAAAACTCTTAGAAGATGCCAACGAATGTTATCCCGTTGTGTTGGTAATAGTGCAAAGACCAATTGTCAACCAGATGACGACCT
The DNA here is from genome assembly GCA_013340265.1 of Coptotermes formosanus. Lineage (NCBI taxonomy): Eukaryota > Metazoa > Arthropoda > Insecta > Blattodea > Rhinotermitidae > Coptotermes > Coptotermes formosanus. The sequence continues at coordinate 24,413 of BLKM01006589.1, forward strand.
GAGATAGGTCGAAACATGTAGTTCTGTATAATAAATAAAATTTATTTATGTGTGGACAGATATTAATTTCATTTTTGCACTTGGAGCACTTAGCCGTAGACTGCAGGATGATGATAAAAGCGTGGCATGGACAGAAGACTGTTTTCCGACGTTTCGGCAAGTATTACAGTTGCCATCTTCATAGTGACTGAATCTGGGTGTCGACCGGAGCCATCACTTCGATCTGGCAGTGTATGGCGGGTGGAATGTGACAACTTGATTGGCTTGTTTGGGTGCAGGACGACCACAGTGCAATCCATACGGGAGCTTAACCGTTCTTATAAAAGAGAAGTGATGAATAGATTTTTCTACGAACTGGGGAAAGGGTTCATGGCAAGATGTAAATAAGAGACCTGCGGCATCTGAAGGACGTGCAATGAGGCGATTAAAAGATTTTCGGTGCTCCACATTCATCAGAAAAATGTGAAGAAACATTTTCTAAACGAAAACAAATCTGCGGATGACCTGAATGGGGAGTATTCAGCCATTATTCAGAAAACGCTGATGATTTAAGGAAGAATGTTGGTGGGAAAAAGTGTAACCAGGCATTCCTAGGTTTATATCCTTTTCGATTCTCAGTGGTTAATAAGAGTATAAGTTAGTTATGACTTCTCCTTTGTCGAATTTGATGCTGTTGGGCTCCAGCTGAATGCTGGCTCTAAAGTCAGGTGTCTTTCCGGTTTCAGCAATGTGCCCACTTTCGAAGTTCATAGCTGGTAGACGGAGCTTCTACCAGTCCTTCTCAACTTGCAGTTCCTTCTACAGTAATGGATGCCAGGTTAAGCAATTATCGCAGGTGGAATGGATGAGAAGTTGAGGTAAAGCCCTATGGCTGAGTTCAATGATGGAGGGGCTCCATAAGAATGATGAAGTTTTTTTAGAAAGGATAACATCTAGTGCAATATTGAAGGTAAAGGTAAAGCAATCCCGTTACAGGCCTGGACAAGCCCTGAGGGTTCCAGGACGTTGAGCCTCCCAGAATTTCTAGACAATCACCATTTAAAGGTGGTAAGGTTGTCAGCCCTACGCCCCGGCCGCCCCAGGAAATATTCCTGGTACTCATTTCTGTTAGAGGTTGAGTCGACCCCCAGGGCCATAGTGCGGCCGGAAGGATTAAGGATTAATTCCAATAAGACTATCGAGAATTGAAACCGGGACCTTCCGGTTTGTAGCTCAGTGCCTCAACCAAATGTGCCACTGCATACCGCACTACTGAAGGTAACTGGGTAAAATTTCATAGTTTCTACGACGGTGCTACAACACTTCACTTCCTCGTAGGTCGCTATGAGTCTCTAAGTGTCTGTATATACGCTCTTGTTAAAAAAACACAACCGCCCACAACACTTGACCTACTGTGACCCACTGAATGCAAAGTGTGACAACTCGCGTCTACCAGTGTCCCAATATTTTGTGTTCCAGAAGTGAAATATCACAAATGTGTCCCCGAATTCTGTGATTTGTCAGACAAAGAAACGGCTCCTTTCGCGTTTGGTTGAACAATCTTCAGAGAACATCACAAAATCCTTGTTGGCTAAAATTCGTTGAAATTTGTCAGCCAGTCAGATCTAGACCATGAGGACAGTTCCAACAATGGAGAACAAGGCGTTCACTCATACTCACAGGAACAGAACAACGTCTTTGAAGAAAAGCGTCCAGTTGAACTTGCCACACATTATCATCATCATCGTCGTCGTCGTCATCATCATCATCATCATCATCATCATCATCATCATCATCATCATCATCATCATCTCCTTTATGCAGTGTATTCATGCTTATATACCTGAAACAAACCATGTTTCTAGGGTATACATTGTCGCAGCTATTCCGTGCGTACTGTTAATGGTGCATATAACGCCGTCTTCAATATTAAACTCTTTTGTGCTTCTACATTAGCACTTCCCGCAGTATGTGTGCTGTGCCCAATATAGCTGTTTTCTGTAGTTCCTTGATATCGTGCTTTCCTGGTACGCTGCTCAAGTATTTTCTGAAGGATTTTGAAATGGTTCCAGTTGCTCCTATTATAACTGGCGTCACCTTTGTATTTACATTCCACATGCGCTGGATTTCTATTATGAGGTCTTTATATTTTAGAATCTTCTCGGCTTCTTTCTTTATCACATTTCTGTCTCCCGGCATTGCTACATCAATTAGCATAGACGTTCCTTTTTCATTATTATTATTATGTTATTGTTATTATTATTTGCTGAATCGCATAAGTGTTTGAGCCAGGTGCCTGCTAATGTGAAGTTTTCTGCGTCCTTATATCAATCCGAACTTTAGTCCTACACAATTAATGCAATGTTAACCTTACATTCTATATTATTTGCCATACATTTATTTTTCAGCTCTCACTCTGGATTTTGATTCATATATTTACGCTACGATTTTATTTAATTTCTTCTGTCGTTTAATAGCCTATCGACCCCACACACAAACTAGTTTTTATTACCCTTCCTAACTCAGTTCTGTTTTCCCCATTTTTATTCGATCTTACATGCAAATGTACCTAAACTTCTCAGTTCTGTGACGCTGTTACCAGCGAATAGCTTCCTACGTGCTGTTTCCTCATTCACGTTTGTCCACTCGTTGTTCAGGAACTCTTTTCTTCATTCTTGTGTTATTGCTCACGCTGTATCTGTGTTATATCTCATGTGATCGCAAATTGCATGGTCTATAAATCTATCCATATTTATTCATATGGTCCCGGACGATAGCGGCCAGGCCGAAACATACGTTATCTTTAATCGATAACTACGTTTTTAACCTTTTAAAGCCTAGCGGTAACTTTACATACTACCAGGTTTAACATTAAAAAATTCTACGTGGTGCCCACATTGCGTTTATGTGTTTTGTACGGATCTCAGAACAAACAGCAACTTTTGCCTTATAACACATTAAGAGATTGGTTTTTATAACCGAAGTGGAGAGTGTTTACTGTGCGGTACGAACTGAGTCCTTACATAAAACAGATAGGCTTCGTCTTTAAAGGGTTAATCTAACGCCTTTAACTTCAAAAAAAAACTGTATGGCTAGCACTAGTTTGGACCTCCGCATTCTGCTCTTGCTTTCTACAGTCGTGTTCAGATTCATACGTTCTCCATTACGTACATGGTACATGTGCATTTATAACCCATATATCGGTTACGAAGCACAAGGAATATGTACAGCGTATCACTTTAAATACGCGACAAGTAAATGCTTATCCTTCCAAAACCTACTAAAACTTCTGGGATTCCATTTGTGAGTTCATTAGTTCACTGCCTACCAGATATCCTAACGCTCGCAAAGTACGTGCTTAATAAGTATTAAGAGAAAGTTAATGTATAACTAGAAGCAATGATAATTTCTATAAATCACTTTCCACTAAAATTATGCGAAATTAATATAGATGGTTGGCAGGGTCCACACAGAAATCAGAACTTCATATTCTAGGTGAGAGGGGTGTAGAAATCCAATAAATACAAGAATTTTTGCAATAATTCATCCTGCGATAAAACTCCAAATAATTTCCCATGTTGAAACCCGTAAAAGCTAAATGTAATACCAACCGTTTTCAACTCTCTCGAGTGCTCCAAAACGTTATTAATAAAAATCCTAAAAGCTGTTATTCAGTTAGTCGTATAAATTCCCTCCGGACCTAATAATTACTACTTCAAAGTATAATAAAATTTCTTCTCATTTTGCTTTCCTCTCATTCCCTGGAACTTATAATTAAACTTGCATTCGTAATAAAAGAAACCTCGAAATTCCGCAGTAAAAGGGTAATTTAATGGTCTTCTAATAAAAACTGTAAGCGCACATTCTATTTTTACCTAGTGATCGAAACTTAAAATTTCAGTTTACTGGGAAGAGTAAAGACATGGGTCCTGTATGAGCTTATCTGACATTAAATTGGAAATCATACGGCCTAAGCATTAAAATTTAATTTAAATAAAGAAATTGGGAATATAATTAAAAATTATCATTATTGTAGTGGCACTCCGTTCCCTTTTGTAAATAGAATACCAAGTTACCACTTCACTTCTAATTCCTTAACCTACAGTAAACTAAAATAGAAACAACAACAACAACAACAACACCGCCACCGCCACCGCCACCACCACCAATACCACCACCACCACCACCACCACCATGTACCAGCAGTAGTACCACCACAAACTACTACTGTGATGCCAGAAGCCCCATTCCTTCACAAAATACGGAATTCAGTCTAAAGCACTCTACACTACACTACATATAATATTTGTGTGTCTGTGTGGGTCTTTGCCGAATTTTGTCACCGTTTCACCACCGTATCACCACCACCACCACCACCACCACCACCAACGTCAATCGGTTTCATTTTCAGTAAACTCCCTTTGGTACACCTTGAAAATGTTACATCGCCCATTCTGTTAAAACTATCAGGTATAAAGATTTATTAAATGTTTATCAATTTTACAACGTATCGTTATCACAAGTATATAGCGTCTCTATTGGGATTATTATCAAATTACAAATGATTTGGAAGAAAGTGATCGTAGCTTAATCCTGGAGGTACTGAATAAAACCACCAAAAATCTCATACAAAATAGTGTCGCAGCCGAAACACAAAAGACTGATAACCCCCCCCCTCCCGGGTAAAAGAGTCTACCATGTTACCCCAGAGAAAATTACTCGGTAAATTTTCGTTTCTTTTATACATCACAAACAATTATCACCCACATAACTACTTCCTGCTAAATGCATGCAACATATTTCATCTCATTGTTACAGTAATGAATGTAATAATTCCATCCACTCAACCTACGAATGTTCAAATGACACTCACAAAGTAATTAGGGGCACATTAAATTCCACGATTGCTTTCCGCAACTGAGTTTAGAACGTTTTGTCTTTCTCTCTGCTATATAAATAAGCGAAGATTAAACATAATGTTGTCTCTTGTTCTATACGGGCGCAAACTTGGTCTCTCGCCGCGCAGGAACAACACACACAGAAGATGCTTGAGAACAGGTTGCAGGCAGGTGTGTTTCAGCCAATGAAAGAGGCAACAACAGACACCGAATAAAGCCGCATAATGAAGAGCTTTAGAATTCGCACTCTTCGCCAAATATCCTGACGGTAAGCAAATTAACCCTTTAAAGACGAAGCGTATCTGTTTATATAAGGACTCAGTGCGTACCGCGCTGTAAACACTCTCTACTTCGGTTATAAAAACCAGTCTCTTAATGTTTTATAAGGCAAAAGTTGCTGTTTGTTCTGAGATCCGTACAAAACACATAAACGCAATGTGGGCACCACGTAGAATTTTTTAGTGTTAAACCTGGTCTTATGTAAAGTTACCGCTAGGCTTTAAAAGGTTAAGGGCGATGAGATTGACCGTGCATGAAGAACGAAAGGAATTATTGATAAATTCGTACCAACTGTTGGAAGACCTGAAGGGAAGACGCGACTTGTTAGCATACCCAATTAAATTCAACTCAACTCAACTCAACTCAATTCAACTCAGCTCAGACTTGTCAAAAATTTTACTCAGACCATGCACACGTGTAGTCTTCACACAGCTAACAAGTACATCAATGTCACATAATTCTTTCATTTACACTCTTAGCGAAAAAGTGCAGAAAGAAGAGTCTGACAGAACACCAGGGAACTCGCTTCCTTAGAACGTATTGCCGTGACACGTAGAAACCAGAACTAATTTCATCCCTCTGCCACTGAGCATCTCCGAGACTGTTCAATGTGGTCTTGATGCTACGTGCTGTTCTGTTTGTTTAATTCTAATTCAACTAAGTAATCACTATCCGCCTCTTCACACAGTTCGAAGCGCTGTCTCTGGTTATATAACCATCTACTGCGAGGGAAATTAACGTATTTCCTGCTCGAGTTACGTCGAAAAGGCTTCTCAAGTTTCCAACGAGGAAACAGAACGTTAATAGTTGCGAATCATTTGCGATGTTTACTCCTTATGTACCCACAATTCTCGCCACTTCCTTGATCCTTCCGGTAGAAGTATTGCACGAGGGAATAAACACGTCCTGTGCACAGTCATCATATCTGTGTGTCAAACCACCAGTCCACTATGACCACTGCACACATCTACCGTATCTACGGACACCTAAGAAACATACCTGGCTTGGAATGAATGCACTTACAATACAAGTCTTAACACACGGAACATGCTAACTACTAAAGATGTGCTGCCACAGTACGAAAAATTATGACGTAAACCAATATAAATGCATCGATAAGGATTCGAACGAATAATACAATTCTATCTATGGGACAGCGTAAGTATCCAGAATACTTAACAAGAATTAAACAGATACCGCCAGCAAATACAACGTAGACGGTTGGTGAATCGGAAAGCAGTTCGTGATGTACATGGTGTTTCAATGACTACTTTCTAGAATACACGTCTGTCATCGTTGGCACTAGCGACAAGTTCTGATCGGGAACCAAGAAATGGACATTTCGACACCCGGCGCTGATACTGGCTGTTTTGAAGGCGGCATTTCTTGTATTCCACAGCTCTCCAGGCAAATTCCTGAATAATACCACAAACGAGGTTGCTGCGGCTTCTTTCCACATCCTTCCTAAGTCATAATGCACTGACTGTCACATACTCTATGCTACTGACAAATTGGAAAAATAAATTAGAAATAAATAAAAGAATTTTAAATTAATAGAAGTAATTTTAAAGTAAGCAAACTGCATCTTACAGAACAATGTGGAAATTCAAACTACGAACACAATCTTACTAATCAACATCAGAATAATGAAATTTAAAGTGAGTCTTAGGGACTCAGAAGGGATTCAGATGGCACAGGATAGGTTCTGTAAACGCACCAACGTAATTCTGTTTCGCATAAAAGGTGGGAATATTTTGGCCAATAATTTAGTTTAAATTAAAATTCGCACAAGGGCATGAGTCTCACATTAAGGTAAAGTTACAATACTCTGTTCGCTAATTCACCCTCTGAAGTCTAAAATTAATCTACAGTATACGTAGATTCAGTTCATACCTCACAGAGATCGCAGTATGTGTCCGTACGGAAGATGAATTAGTAAATCCTGCACAGGAAAATATTCACCGTTTACTACGAGAATTATACGGAACACATAAATACGCTGTGCGAAAAACATGCAGGAATTTAGGTCAAAATCTGGAAGCATGTGTAAAAAACAATAATTTTTAAATTCTTAATACAGTCAACTCCCAGATAAACAACATTTTCGTGGAAATTGTTTTATACGATAATTTTAACCCAGCAATAATTACAAATGCTTCAATAATTACAAATCCTAGGCAAAAGATAATTTGTGACTCACTCAGTGACAAGTGTGTATGATTAAAGCAGTGTTCATGGTTATAAAATTTGAGTCGACTTTTGTCGTATTTCCAGCCATATTTACACAGGCCTTAAAAAAGAGTACGGTTCTCTACTAAATCAATTAGATTCAGACAGTTACTCTCTGGCTGGAAAAACAGATTGTTACAGTTCTATCAATATAAAATATAACCAATAAAATGAAGTAAGCAAATATGTAAAGAACTCATTTGGAAGGTACGTTTCTTGCAGTCTAAAGTATCCTTTTGGCCACTTTCATTCTTCGGTGGTTACGCGAATAAAATACCTAAGTACAGTGATTTCTTGACAACCCTGAACCCCGGATGGTCCGCATGACGCTCGGCCACGTATCGCCCAGCATTTCCATCGAAATTACTATTATTATTGCTATCCATTGAATTGAAAATAATTATTATATGGTGTTAGGTACAGTATTTACGCTTTAACGGGTTTTACTTTAGCACTGAGTGATGATTTTTCGTATGTTACATATACCACGGAGCTTCCCCTTGGTGGTAAGGATTCCCGGCTAATGCGGACCACCCCTCTCATCATCTAGTCGGGATAACTGAGGGACAGATGTAAGTAACAGATTGTAAAAAACAAAAGCAAAGCCCATATTTGCAGGAAAGCAGAGAAAAATTGTGAAAAAAATATAGTAATACCTGAAGAACTATTATCGTGTTAAAACAATACTTCAACAATTAAATTATCTTACACATTAAATAACTTGTACCATGATGTGTCCCCTTGACAACACAGCAAAGCATATTTTCGCTATTAACAACCACACGACCAGGGCTGGCTACAGTCGTTATATCTGAGAGTCAAAACGGTAACCCACAAATGTTTCGTCCCAGGTTGGTTCTTCAGCATTCATCAAGGTTCTCAAGTTTCATTCACAGTTACACTATACTATTGTTACACTACACGCTGTTAAAGTAACGTGCTGTCCATCCTACTACACTGAAAGTGACAGCGCCTAGTCGGTAGGCAACTACTCTGACAGCCCTGTTAAGCGCGTAATGCAAACACCCGTCGACGATTGTTTGAAATCAGTGATGCTGATGAAGATTACAGTCTTCTCGGATATGACAGTGTGAGGATTGCTACAGAGGTATCAGCGTCTTGGAGAAGATTGTTTCCTCCACAGTCAGAGTATAACGACATAGCGTATGGCGACAGCAGCACCCTCCGTCAGGTTAGTACATACATACCAATCCACACGGCTCACAGTCCAGAATAGTAGAAATTCCTGTTTCGCGATTAACAGTAAAATCTATCCAAAGGAGATCGTGCACTAAGCACAAACATTTCTCTATAGGAAAAATAATAGTTGTGAAAATAGATGTAAAAGCCACTGTAAAAGGGCGTGGTCCATGTGTTCAAGCCTAATAATATGAAGATGTAATGAGTACAAAAAGATTTTAAATATGCCTCGAGAATAATAAGGAATAGATGCGAACATAATTCACAAGACATACACGTGTTTCCCCACTTTCATACATCATTAACTCTATAGACCTACTGGAATATATCACATGGTTATTTATAGCGTACATTTTATTATTAAGTTATTGTATGAGTAGTTATCATTAAATATACGGTGCATATTGTTGGAAATCTTTAGAAATTACCTAATAAACTATTTTTTCTGCCTTTGTATATTTTTTAAATAGTGTTACTGAAGTTTCGCAGTAACTCCAATTTGTAGGATAGAAATCAGGGTTTCGCATCGTAACCATGTTTTTAATCTTTCCAAACAAACAACATTTCACACGCGGCATTATGTAGGCTTATTGCATTTATTACATAATTTAATGTGCCTGGCTCCATCTGAACGTCTTACGTTCTAAAAAAAAAGAAATAGTTCCTCAGTGAAACGTGCGCAATTTTCTAGGCTCTGTTATTATTATATATTTTAATATAAATGTCGCTAGTGTTTCCCTCCGCCTCACACGTCTGGGGTTTCGTCATATAGTTACTATTTACTGTAGAAAATCAGTGGGCAAAAATCCATTTGCATACAGTTAACACCTAGATTCGTAAAACTCGGAATGAAAATCAGATTATTTTTTCAAAAGTGACACAGACGGGTACTACGGTAATAAAATAACCTCCTTTTTCCATTCCATCAAATTAATAGCTTATAAATGGCAGAAGTGAAGTAAAAGGAAGGCACACTGAAGGAAGGAACTAAAAGAGAGAAAGAAAGAAATGCGGGAAGAACGAAATGAGTTTTATTTAGTATTTTTCTTGATATTTAAATGACACTGCATTAACGGCATGAGGTTGGCCTACGAAGCTTCGAGCAGTACATTATCATAGGTGCGTGGCTGCATATACATATTCGTCTCTTAGATTGAAACAACAAGTTTCACCCCCATGTTAAATCATTGTATTGGCTGTGTGATGCAAGTGGGTCTCTGGAGTCCGATCCTGTCAATGATTTCTGACAATGGTTGATTCACTGGACCATTGTTACGTTGGAATCTCCCAGAGGAACACCTGGTAGCCAATATATCCATCACCTTTCTAGAATTAGTTCTATTTTACCTCTGGGCATTGCTGGTAGTGTAGTGGTTACCGAAAGGGATTCATATTTAGATAGACCTACATACAGAATCTATTAAATTTGCATATCTTCCAGTTTTAGGAGAACCAGTTGCTTGACGTCATACACAAAATTAACTTGAAGTCCATCGTGTAAATTAAACACAATTCACAAAATGAATAACTTTCAAAATATCTACGACATATTAAACAAAATTTTTGTGAGTACGTAAGGTTGTTTTCAAAAATGGATAATTATTAAGTTAAAAATCAACATATTAACCTTTAGGAGACGGATTAAATGCCAATCTCTTGAGTTTTCCTAGCTTAGTAAGGACATTTAAACCGCTACCAAATAAACACAGAGAGACAAGCACATAGAATTGCGGGCCATCCACCAGTATATTTCAGACAGCAGCATAAGGTCTCTTAGCATAACAATGGTTACATACTATTAGCCCTTTAAAGACGAAGCGTATCTGTTTTATATAAGGAGTCAGTGCGTACCGCGCTGTAAACACTCTCCACTTCGGTTATAAAAACCAATCTCTTAATGTTTTATAAGGCAAAAGTTGCTGTTTGTTCTGAGATCCGTACAAAACACATAAACGCAATGCGGCCACCATGTAGAATTTTTTAATGTTAAACCTGGTGGTACGTAAAGTTACCGCTAGGCTTTAAAAGGTTAAAATATATTCTCATGACTTGGACGATCCTGGCCGATATTATTACGTAGATCAAATCAAACACGACGGGACGAGTGGGGCAACCAACAGATACAGGACGAAAAAGACACCAGTACATTACTTGTGGTAAAAGCTGACAGAAAGAAACAGCTTTGATGACACACACTAAACGTCAAGAAAATATTAAAACATATATTAATAAATAGGATCGGAGGCTACCGATTGGATTCACCTGGCTCAGT
>BLKM01006591.1:0-28243 GCA_013340265.1 Coptotermes formosanus
GGGGGGGGGGGTGTCAACATATGTAGACTGAGAGATAGACATATGAAGCTTGCACAGTTCCTGTGCCTCATTCATCTTGCAAAGACTAAGAGCAGCTTTGCGGAGCTGAGCTCTTCTTAAAAACTTAATATTTCGTTAGCTGGTCAAGAAATTCTCTGCGTTTTCTGGGACCTGATTCTATTACTGTGTTCACTGGAGCCTGCCAATATATTGTTTGTATTTTATTAAAATGGATATTTGTACTTTTAAGGTTTTTGAGGTTATATCATATTTTTATTATTCCTAAGTTCTTAGCACCAAGTAGGCATGTGGCATTGAAAATGGATTACAGTGGCTATGGTTCTGATTTTTTTGGTGGTTTTATGATTCCCAATTAATCACAAACATCGAGAATATACTGTACGTCATAGTATTATGGTTCTTGGCATTAGTGTATTAACGCTTTGTTTATAGTTGTGATGTGCAATATTAATAACCTCCTCATGTCATTTCCTGATCAGTTGGGATTGCTAAATTATGTAATTCCATAAATCACTCCTCTGTTATTCAAATTCAGTCATTTTGTCTGTGGTGTATACCTTCATGTGGCCTTACTCACCTTTCTGTACACCTCCTACCTGAAGGGGTCAAGAAATTGATTTCTGGGAAATGGACAACATGATGTGGATTCTGCTAATGTGACAAAATGATGTGCAGAGGAGATACATACTTAATGTGGCTTGTGAATCTTATTAGCGTTGTCAAAAACAAAGTTATACCACAGAGTTCTGTGGGAACTTAGGGCCTCTTGGAGGAGAATCTCGCTTCTTACCTCATAACCGTAATCTCTCCTTAATTTAGAGCTGTATACAGGTTTGCAGCTTTCTTTTTGGCATGTCTGCAAGAGAAAGAAATGTATGTTTTTCTCATAAATTAGTTTCATGAGAAATGTTTGCTTTTCCTTAATGGATGTTTCAAAACACATTCTTTTCCACACTAAAAGTAAACCCCATATGAATGAGAGTCTAAAAAGCCAGAAGTACATGATTTATTTTCTCTTGGATGTCTCGTAATAGAAATGTGAAACTTCAAGTTACAGAAACAACAAATGTTCTGTTATGTATTACAGTATGACCTTGGTGGTGGATTGCTTCAAATTACATCACAAAGACATACAATGATGACAAGTGGCACACAGTGGAAGCTGTAAGGGAGAAAGAGAAGGGTGTGCTTAGAATTTATGGTGTCCCAGAGTTCCAGGCCGGTGCACCTGAAAAAGCTACACAGTTGCAGGTCAGAGTGTTGTGTATTTATGTATAGATTATTTATATGTCTTTGGTTTATTTAATAGTGCTTTCATTTGCCAAGATTATGTAGCGTGAAATGGTAGGATGATTAGTGAACATTGAATTTGACAGGTTGTGGGAAGAAGTGTGTGTAGCCCAACTGAAAGTAGTATCCTGAAATTTACATAGATGGACTGAGGAAGTCATGAGGAACTGCAGAATGGTTAGTCTTTGGTCCAGGGTTTGTAGTTGGGACCTATCAGTCATCAAGCAGGATTGCAAACAATTCTGTTGTGAGAATCATTATCATCTTATCTTATATCAGTGTAACTCCATTACCGGATAATCTGCCATGAAAGCACAGAGGCAAAGTAGAAGTATAACTCTACTCTTTCTTTAACCTCAGCCCTAGAGGAGGGTGGGTGGTTAATGCCACACCACGGCGACTTTACCTGCGGGACTGACCCAGTACTCATTCTACAGGAGGCTGGGTGGGCCCCAGGGCCAGTCTGGATGGGTCTGGAAAATGTCACACCCACCAGAATTTGACCCCTAGGCCATCTAGCCCATAGCAAGCGCCTGTACCAGCCACACTATTCCAGCCCACATCACTACTGTAGTATGATGTAAATGGGCCGCCTTGTTTTGACTGTGTTAATGGGTCAGGTGATTTCAACAAAAGAGTATTCACAACCCATTACTCCACTTCATTTGTATCCTGAGTACATGTATGCTGTTTGCGGCACAATTAATAGTCTGAATACACTGAACACTGTTCCTTACTGTATGCTTCATTGTTTGTGACATTTTGCCCAGCACTTCTGACTCAGTTGTCTGAATTTATTGTACACGGTTTCTGATTTTATTGCCAAATGTTTGTGACTGTTGTCCAGTGTTTCTGAATGTATTGTCCAATGGACTGCTTGACACTGAAGATGAAGGTACTATGATCCTTCAAAACACTGGGAAATACTCACCCATTGGCACAGCAGCACTACTCTGAGAACCACAAATCTTGCAACAGGAGGTCACATCCCAAGAGGCAGCTGTGTTTAAATTCACTGTGATGGTGTATAACAATTAAATTCATTGTCGTTATGGGTTTCTTCCATTGTGTGTTTCAAACTAACACACTACTAACTTTCAGGGACAGGATCAGTCCTCATCTTTAGGCTCTAATCCATGTTTAACCACAGTGTGAATAATTATTAGGTAATAACATTTGATTTGTAAGAAGCAAGCCTGAAGACAGGGACTGGTCCTTTCTCCAAAACTTAGTAGTGTATTAAATTAATATGTGTGGTGGAAAAGTCCATTAAGTCTATCAATTTGGATTAATGATTGTGTACATGAGAGTAAAGTTGTCCCTGTCCATGCCATGAAGACATGTAGGGGAAGGATGGGTACAGCTTCACTCATTCTTAACCTGAACACTAGATAGAAGTGAGTAGTCAACTTCATGCCCCAGGTCCTTTACCTCAGGAAAGAACCCTGGTACCCAATGAATGGGAGGCTGGGTGGGCACCGTAGCCAATCTGGATGGCTTTGGAGAAGGTGTAATCCCTTGTTCCTTCTGGGATTCGAACCCCGAACTGTCCAGCCCGTAGTAGTTGCTATACCAACTATGCTATCCTGGCTGCCTGACAATACCTGTACATATATAGCTATAACATGTGTGACTTCATTAGTAAAAATTGTATTACGTCATTTAGGTGTCAGAACATTTCTATGTGGAAGGCTACCCAGGACAGCTGCCATTCAGGCCTGTGACTGGTATTGGGTTTGAGGACTGCATTGATGGAGTACAAATTGATGGAATGCCTGTCGATCTCAGTCAGAATGTAGAAGCTTTTGGAGTCACACCAGGCTGTCCAGTGCAGGTGAGTTGTGCAAGCAGGCATAATTGTGCTGAACTGTCTTTTATTTCCCAGTGCAGTATACTAACTCCAAGCAGCAGAGTGGTCCTTGAGATGCTAATTATTCCTCAGCTAATCATGAAATTCCCTGAATTTTATGGAACACAGTGGTCCATTCCTGTTCACAAGAGCCGACCACTTGTCCCTTTTCTGGGCCAGATTAACCTTTTAAAGCTTAGCGGTAACTTTACGTACCACCAGGTTTAACATTCAACAATTCTACATGGTGCTCACATTGCATTTATGTGTTTTGTATGGGTCTTCGAACAAACAGCAACTTTTGCCTTATAAAACATTAAGAGACTGCTTTTAGAACCTAGGTGGACAGTGTTTACAGCGCGGTATGCGTGAAATCCTTATATAAAACAGATACGCTTCATCTTTAAAGGGTTAAAGCAGTCTCTCCCTCCAGTCCTGTTTTTAGCATCCATTTTAATATTGTCTTCCCATCTATGCCTAGGTCTTCTGAGTGGTCTGTTTTCTTCAGATTTCCCCACCAAAATTCTGTATGCATTTCTCTTGTCTCCAGTAAGTGCCAGTTTGTCCACTGATCCCATCATCCTTGCTTTGTCCACCCAAGTAATATTTGGTGAACAGCACAAATCATAAAGCTCCTCACTGTGCAGTTTTCTCCAATTTCGTGTTCTTTTGTGTTGGGCCTGCACATCTTCCTCAACACTGTATGCTTAACCACCCTCAGCTTGCGCTCCTTCCTTAGTGTGAGAGACCAAGGTCCACACCCACAAAGCAACAGGCAGAATTGTAGTTCCCACCATAGTGTACATTTACATATGTACAGTTTTAAGTGAAGTTCTTCTGTGATGTATATCATGAGATTTGGTCAATGGGCCCCATGGTTTCAGAGGAATTTGCTTCCTCTATGTTCAGGGTAGGAGAGTCTATTCTTCCCAAATGTTTTTGTCTGTCTCCTGGTCTCCAAAATTACATGATCTCACACGTCAAAAGACTACTGCTGATATGCACTACAGTGAGAACTTATGATCTCCTGTCACATGATATTTTATGTCCAGTTTGTGAGCTCAGTTGCCTTCGATGTGGCCAACCCAGGTTATGTGCATTGGCCAAATGGGTCAGCTAATAACTTTCTACAGCTGAACCTTAAATTCAAGACAGCAGCTAGCTCAGGCTTCTTGTTCTACGGGTCAGACCGTCAAGGTAATGCAGCTGTATCCCTGGCACTGTTGGATGGCAGCTTAGTAATGCGCAGCCAAGATGAGGAGCTGGTCACTGTTGCCAACACTCGCTATGATGACAATCAGTGGCATGTTGTCACCGCCACACATAACAGCACTGGACTGCGTCTAGACATCGATGATTATGATATGGTCATGTGAGTGTGCTACATTGAGAAATCATACATCTGTTTGGTGATTGTAGCATATGTATGTGTGTTCATATGAGTATGGGGGTATGTAAGTAGGTGTACATACAGTGAAACCCTGTTAAGAAAATTTTGAAAATTCCAAGAAAATCCTACTTCTTAAGCGGGAAATTTCTTAAAAGGGTAATTTTAATTAAATGGGAGGATTTTGGTGCTTTTTTATCTTGACTTCTTAGGCAGGAAATTTTCTTAACCGGGTTTTTCTTAAGTGAGTTTCACTGTATATGTGGTCAAACAATCAAGTTCTGGGACCCATACTGTTGTGCGAGGATGGTTTGGTGCATAAATGAGTTGTAGCTGGTTGCTGCTAGTTCATATTATGACTGTCAGGGTTAATGAAAAGAAAGTTCTAACTCAGTCATTTTATCACCAACAGCCCTGTGTGCCAGTGTATGTTTTCTTTGTTGTTACAGTGGAAAGTGAACATTGAGTTTTGTTTCAGACTTGGGAAAACAAATACAGAAACATGTGGAAAGATTGAAACTGTTTATGAAAGTGAAGCTGTTTTGTATTCGTGTCTGTGAATGGTTTAAAATATTCTGAGAGGGACATGGGGACTTTGAAGATGTCCCCTGAATTTGGCACTTCACTTAACATGGAGCTGTAAGTTGGTGCTTGGTTGGCCTGTGTAGATGATCTGCCCCTGGCTTGTCTAAACAAACTACCATGTTTCCCACCTCGTAAGACATCACGAGTGATAACATGCATCCTGTAATTAGAAATGTTTCATAGGCTACTAATGTAACAATTCATCATGTGGTGTTAAGATGCAGGGTGATTTTGGGGCCATTTTCAGCAGGAAAAATTGCTTCTTACAAGGTGCAAAATCAGTACCTTAAAATAATAATGGAAGTCAGCATGTTAATAATATTCACAGTTTTAGAGCCACACATCCTATATTTCCACAGAACTTCAGAGAAACACAAATTGACTCCATATCTACATGTGTATTTGCAGGAGAGATTCAGAACTGCCCCCCCTTCATTTCCTGTATGGCAGCTACTATTTTGGTGGCTTGC
Source organism: Coptotermes formosanus (assembly GCA_013340265.1). Classification (NCBI taxonomy): domain Eukaryota; kingdom Metazoa; phylum Arthropoda; class Insecta; order Blattodea; family Rhinotermitidae; genus Coptotermes; species Coptotermes formosanus. Next base: position 5,603 of record BLKM01006591.1, read on the forward strand.
CAAGTGGACAGACAGCATTCCCAGGCACAGTGGCAACTGACAATCCATTCATTGGCTGCATTGGAGATGCCACTGTGAATGGGTTGTTTATTAACTTTGCCAATGCGACTGACCGAAGAGGTGCCATCCTTGGAAAGTGTCCATCAGCTGATCAGCCATTTTTAGGACCTAGTAGGCCTTCAGGTATTTGTCTGTTATTGACCTCAAGCTGGCAAATAATTTTAATCACTGCATTAATTTAAGGTGTTGCCAAATGGCAAGTTAGATATTGGTTTGGTTTGGTTTGGTTTACTTTAGTTTACTTTAGTTAAGTTTAGTTTGATTTAATGGAGTTTAGTTTGGTTTAATTTAGTTCATCATTCATCCATTCCAGTCAAACACCTGAGACAAAGCAAAGCAATTTCAATCAGCCGAAGTTGAATGTCATGAATATGTAACTAAACACAACCATATGAACATACATAAATACATTCTTTACATTAACAAGGGATAAAATGATACATGACAAATCACCTCTCACTCACAAACTATGAAGTTCAGTCAGTTAATAATGGCAATATGCTAGAACTCATATATGAAGATAGTTACATAGAAGTACAAAGTGTGTCATTTTTCCACATAGTGTCCTCCCTTTTCAATGCACTTTGTCCAGTGTTCAACCAATCTTGTGATTCTGCTGGGCAAAAATATTTTGGGCCGCATGCTGAACCATGAATCTACCACATTTTTCTCTTCCTTGTTTGAAAAATGAACACCTCTAGTCACATCTTTTAAAGGTCTGAACATGTGGAAATAGCTAGGCGCAAGATCCAGTCTGTAAGGAAGATGTTCTAGGAGTTCAAATTTCAGATCTTGGATGATCTCAAGTTTCTTGTTAGGCGTATGCATACTGTGATTGAGAAGGTGGATGCACTGGTGATGGCTTCGTTAAAAGAAGTGCTCTTGTAACAAGTAGCTGGCATCTGTCTGCGTCTGTACCCATGAAAAGCCTTCTGCCCATTAAAAGCCTGGTGTGTAACTAGCAGTGGGTTTATATTATAAGATGTTACAATTTTACTTCAGGACCATGCCATGGCTGAAGTGTTATTTGCCAGCTTTTTGCTGTGGAGACCTGAGTTCAGTCCAATGTGGGATATGGTAGAAAAGTGGCACTGGGGTAGGTTTTTAACCAAGGACTGAAGTTTTTCCCTCTCATTGTCATTCTACCTTTGCTCTGTACTCCTTGTCTTGTCTGTGACTGATGCTATGCAATCTTAGCAATTGGTAATGTCACTAAATAACACATTAGAAAAATACTTCATGCTTAAACTATCATTTTGTATAAACATTGTGTTTCTTGTAATTTTAGCACCAACAATTCCCAAGGAAGAAGACCTTCCAATTGTACCTGAGCTGCACGGAAGTCCGAGTGTGCCAGAAGAACCTGTAATGAGCTTGAAACCAGTGCCAACAGGTATGATGTCATTGCCACTAGTGCAGCAACTTTTCTTGAGGTGTAGGCATAGCTTGAGGTAAAACCTCACACTGTTAAACTATTCCCACTCAGCACCAACTCTGAACATATCAGAAGCATTCTGACACCAATCATACATAATTTTAACTGCATAAACCTGCTTCTGTTTTGCAATTTTAGATGTATTTTATGTAACTTTTATTGCACTAAGGAGTAATAAAATTTGTCAAAAATAATGAAAGTGGACATCCAGTCGCATATTTTTCAACAAGAAATTGAAGACAGGGCATTAATGGAGTAAAAAGGAATTGGGTTACATGATATTGAGTTATACAGCCACTCCTGGAGATGCAACTATTGTTAAATCAGGTTATAATTGTAGAAATTCTGTTGGAGAAAATCTGTGCGAAAAAGTGATATACCATGAGCCAGGATAGTGTAGTCAGTATAGTAAGTAGCCTACAAGCTGCATGATCCAGGGTAGGAGGCAAGACATTTTTCTCTTCTCCCAAATGTGCAGACCAGTGCTGGGGCCCACCCAACTTCCTGTTCAGTGGATGTCAGGAGCCCTTCCCCAGGGGTAAAACACATAAGGAGTGGAGTTGGCCACTCTCCTGAATCTACTGGTGGGGTTGAAAGTGAGTGCAGAGATGCCTCTGCTGCCACTGTGTGCCTTCGTGTCAGGGATACTAACAATTTTATCTTTAATTACCTATCAGTAGTCTGAATTTTTGCTACTATGCCTGACAACTGTAACAACCTCTAAGTATGTCCTACTGTAAATTATTTATACTATTTATTTATTTATGCTTTATTGAATGTCATCACTATCTTAGCTGTTTATTAGCTAATTGTAGGATAAGTGACTGAATTCAAAAGAATGTGAAGGAAGTGATCATAGCCCAGTGTCAGATATTATGAATACATTTGCCTGAGAGGGCTAAAAAGAAGTGCAAAAATGCTCATTGAGGGTAATTGGTATTCTGTTCAAGATCTGAACCAGGCAAATCCTGAGTACAAATTAGCATTGTTACTCCTTGGGCCAACTTGCTTGGACCCAGAATTCTGGTTCATGGTTCTGACAGATGTCTTATAGATTTTCTTGTATATAATTAGCACATTAGCACATTAGTGGTCGGATGAGTGGCCGATAACCACTGGGGATGAAATCCTTAAGCCTTTTCAGCATGACAATATGTTACCAGTTTCACTACCACCAGAAGAGCCATCACTGACATGCAAACAGTCACACAGTACACTGGTAGGCTATCACAATATAAATCCTGTACCACATCCTCATCCCTGATGCTTTGCTGCTTGCATTGTGCCTTTTTGTCATTGATTTGTGCAACAGAAGAAAACAGTTGACCATAAATATTTACATCCTCACAGTAGAAAGAAGTAAGAGGAAAAGTACATACCTTACACATTTATAGAACTGTTATGTGAAGCCTGTCACATAGTACTGAAATACACCAAGGGACAATAAGAGTGATTTGAGAAACTACATGCATGTAAAAGTACGAATTAACATAGCCCATCAACTATACATGGCCATGGAACTATGTTAACTACAGACCCCACTGTGTTGAGATATGAGGTAGTGGTGGTTGTCTACAGATATCTTAGCAGAGATTATTTAAACCACGAGGTTTGACACTAGATTAGAGTTTTACTTTTTCCTCCCTCCCTCCCTCCCTCGCTCCCTTCCATCCTTCCATTTTTCCCTGTCTAGTGGAGTTGGGTGGCCTATATATCCAAAATATTTTCACTGGTGTTATATGTAGGATTTATGTGGGTATGATGATATGTTCTGAAAGTGACACTAGCAAGCAATATAGTCTTAAATTCGAAACTGTCTTTGTACGTGTAGAAATGACATTTTAGTAATTTGTCAATATTCAGAAGACCCTGAAGTTGAGAAACCTGAAGAGGAGACAATACCAACCCCAACTGTACCAACTCCTGCCCCTACACCAGCTCGAACATGCCTTCTGCCATTGGAAACAATTAATGACACAGATGTTTCTCCTGCAAGTGGCTACAGATTTGGTATGTAAACTGTTTGGATGTCTCATTCTGTATTTAAAAATGGCTGACCATGTTGTGTCTAAGTCATTTTGTAAGTGCATTATTTAACACTTTGGTACGTAACGTTCCAGAGGAACAAAGATTTCATTTACACCGTGGTGGAAGCCTGAAATCATGCATGTTACAATATCTTGATTTGGGCTTCTAAAGATGGTTTGAAGAGTTTTATAGGAAGTACCTAGTGCTGAAAGCTGTGTGCTTGATGGGCTCAGGGAAGGGCATCAGAATGAAAATATAAGTTCTGTAAGCAGTACAGTTCACTGTGGGGGCTCAATAACAAGTCACACATATAATCATTGTGAATGTTTTTGTCTTTGCGGTGATTAATTTCTGAGAAGTTGACTCAAAAGCTGACTTTCATCCCAGTATTGAATATCTCATCCTCCTCCTCCTCCTTCCTGGTTGTCATCATCATGCCTTCCACAAAAACTGGATTCAGCTAGGCCCAGAAGATACTGACTTCAGTTCTTTTGCATGTGTTTTAATTTTTTTCTTAATTTTTATTTATTCCCTTAAAATCACATAGTGACATTTGGGTAAGTCAGTTCACACATATGAAAATGTGCTAAAAATACATTTTACAAGACAAACACACCAAAACTATAATTCCTAATAACAATATAAAATCACATAATGATATTAGGCTAAGTCAATTTACACATACAAATGTACAAAAATGTATCCTACAAGATAAGTACATAAAAACCACAACTCATACAAAACAACATACCAAACTACTCTTCCTCATAAAATAAAACCAGATCACTAAGACTCTTTCCAATTATAAAATTCATGTACAGTATAAAAGGGGTTTTCAAGGAGTATCCGCTTTACTTCAGTTTTAAGTAAATTAACGCTGGTCAAGGTTTTTAATCTATTAGGCAGACAATTATATAATTTAATGCCCATGTTTGTGACACACTTTTGGTATTGGGAAGTGTTGCAACACAGTTTGTGGTAATTTGTCTTACCTCTGGTGTTATAGTCCTACAGCTGCTCATTCGATTTTAAATGTGTTGAATGTTTCTTTATGAAATGCAAAGTCTCCAATATATATAGAGATGGAACAGTTAATATTTTGTAATCCCTAAACACACTTCTACATGAAACCAACCTACCAATACCAGAGATCAGGCTAATTACCTCTTTTTGCAAGCGAAAAATCTTTATGCTGTCACTATCATGTCCCCAGAAAATGATGTCATATTGCAAGCAAGCTTGAAAGTGAGCATAATAGATATATAAAATCATTTGTAGGCTTATAGTATCTTTTAGGGGTTTTATAATATAAACTATACGACACAAATTTAAATACAAATTTTGAATATGTATTTTCCAATTCAAATTTTCCGTAATGTGTAAACCTAATAATTTTGATTGAGAGCAATAATTAATTTCCTTGTCATTATACACAACCCTTGGTTTCTCACACAAATAATGGTGCCTATTGTGAAAATACATTACATATGTTTTTTGAGTGTTTACAACTAATTCATTCCTTGATAACCATTCCTCTAACTGCATCATAACCGTGGTTAATTTTGTGTTTAGAGACTCTTTGTTTTTGTTGGTAACCAATATATTGGTATCATCAGCATATAGGACCATTTTTACATCTTTCATAAAAGTTGTTAAATCATTTATATATAACAAAAGTAATACTGGTCTCAAAATTGATCCTTGCGGAATTCCAAAGTGAAATTTTCTTAACTTTGATGAGCGCGAATTTTGAGTGGACCTTTGGTAGTCTGTATGTGTTATTTCAACAAACTGCGATCGGTTAGATAAATATGACTCAAACCAAGCTTTACCTGGACCCCTAATACCATAGAATTCCAGTTTATCTAAAAGTATAGAGTGATTTACAACATCATACGCTCTTGTTAAATCTAAGCAAATTCCTGTGACATACTGCTGCTTATCTAAAGCCTCCTGAATATGTTCTACAAATGACTGAACCGCAGTATGAGTGGATTTGTACTTCCTAAGACCATGTTGCTCTGGCATAAGTATATTAAATGTATCGATATAAGAAATTAACCTTTTATAGTCTGTTTTTCAAGTATCTTAGAGAATACTGAAAGTATTGAGATGGGTCGATAATTAGTAATAACTGACTTTTCTCCCTTTTTAAAAACGGGCTGTATTTTTGCGACCTTCAAGCTATCAGGGAAAAGTCCCTTTTGTAATGAAAGATTAAATATATGGGTCAGTGGTTTCTTTATATAGTGTACACTGGTTTTAACTATAACCTCCGGGATTTTGTCAAAACCGGCTGAATATGAATTTTTTAGACTTTTTATTATGTTCTCTACTTCACATTCTGTTACTGGGGAAATAAACATAGAGGCATGGAAATAATTAGTGTTTTGAGATGGAGGTTTTGATGACCGAGTTAAATTGTTACTCATTTTAAGGGACTGTACTGATTCTATAAAAAAAGAGTTGAACTTCTCTGAGATTTGTTGTGGGTTTGTTATGATCTCTGTGTTATACCTTAATTCAATATTTTCTGCTTTCTGCCTTGAGTTTCCCATTTCTTTATTTATAATCTGCTATAATGTTTTAGTTTTATTTTTTGCAAGAGATACACACTTTTCAAATTCCCTTTTCTTGGTGTCTTTTATAACAGTTTTCAAAATTTGTTGGTAATTATTTATATATTCTAATGCTTTTGGGGTTAAAGAATTAACCCTTTTTATTCTATTTAAGAAACACATTCTTCTCTTTGAAACTAAAATCCCTTTTGTAACCCACCTTTTCTTTCTTTTGTTTTTTCTCATAGAATTTAATTTAATGGGAAAGGCTCTATCAAAATAGTGTGAACAACTGATAAAATATTTCATAGGATATATTAACATCTTCCAGTTTCAGGACATCATCCCATGTTTCTTCCCTTAACAATAAATTACATTCATCTATATTTGTGTCTTATAAAACTCTCTTCATATTATGTATTAAATTTCTAAACGATGTGTATACATTAAAGTGTAGTATTTGGGCTAGATGATCTGAATAGCCCACATCTATGTTCCTTACTTGGACCTCACAATTTAGATTTTCAATTACGATTACATCAATTTGTGATTTTACCTCTCTGGAGAATCTAGTGGGAGAATCAATAATGTTGATTAAATTAAACATGGAAAGCAAGGCCTTTAACTCTTGAACCTTTGAATTTTTCTTAAGAAAGTCAACATTCCAGTCCCCACACAGGATCAGTCTTTTTTGACTAGCTTGGACTCTGTAAATAACTACTTCTAAATTTTGTAGGAACTCCTCATAATCCCCATCAGGTGATCTATAAATACAAACCACTACAGTTTTCAAATCCATAAGTTCAACAGCAGATAATTCGAAATTTATTTCATGAGCTAGGTCCTTTAAGTAATTTACCTCTTTGGCTCTTGTCTCATTAATTACGAAAATACATGAACCACCGCCTTTTCTGCTACTTCTACTAAAATTGCTAGCTAACTGATGATGTTCCAAGGAAATGGAACGGATTTGATCTATACACATCCAATGCTCAGTAAAACACAATATATCCATACCCATATCCATATAGGCTAATAATACTGATAGTTCATACAACTTATTTTGTAAACTCTGAACATTGTGGTGAAGGACCTTAAGGAAATTAGTATACTTATCATTGACCATAAAAAATCATCACTTCAATTTGAGGGAGGTCGTCTGATTCTTTTCGTTAAAACTGAGGATGGCTGAACTTCACTTTGAAACTGCTTACGCTGTTGTCGCAGCTCTGACTCATCTTTTGTGACTTCTAATTCTATAGGGACTTTCATACTCATCATTTTACTATTATCTAATTTGTCTACTTCATTTTCTCTCCTTACTTGTAGGTTAGACACATCTTGTACCTGAGTGTCTTTCCAATACATGATAATTGGCTCCTTTCTTTTGACATACAATATATCTGTGACAGAGTTGGCAATTTCTTTTGCTAAGACTTCTTTCCCTTTTGAATTCATGTGGAGTCCATGTTTTGTGAAATGATCTCTATCATAATTTACTACCTTCATGTGTGCATTATTTAACAGTTTCGGCTGCTTACTAATTTTCTATTGAAGGTTTTTACCTCTTTGTTAACACATGAATCTACTTGTAAATCATACCTATTTGGCACATTTATTACCATCACATTTGTGTTTTGGTACCTCTCAACAAATGACTGGATATGGTGTAAGCCATTTTGAGTGTCATTTCTGCCTACATCCCCTGTGCCGCACCACACTACCACATCATTCTTTGTTAGTGCTTCTATTTCCTTAGTAGGTGCTTTTAGGATTGCTGCTGCATTTGCTCCTGGTTTTATGTGACCATGAACCTTAAAATCTTCAGGTAGGTTCTGTAGCACTTCAGATGCCATACCTCTCACATGGCTGTCACCCATGATTAATATTTTATGTTTTACATTTGCGGATTCTACTTTCTTAGGGTTGCTCTTCCCTTCTAAGTGATACATGCTGCTACAGCTTAAAACTTCACTATTACAATATGCATTTTTAATTAGATCATAACGATTTGTTATAACTGGTATAGGTTTCTCATCCATTCATCTGATGTATGGGGACCTTTTTCTGTTTTTCCCCACAGCTACTTTGGACCATGCCTGTTCTTTATCCGTCTGATTTAATATTACAGCATTTAAACGACCAAGTTTTGCTACAAAAAGCTTGTGGGTTACTATATGCTGCTACTGTGAAATCACAACAGTAAACACATTAACATCAGTCTTTATTCTCGTCGATATGTACAGTATGATAGCTATATACAGTTGTCCGTGTCGGACGTATTTACAAGTGTTTCTCCTTTGATACTGTGGCGGGGAAGGGCCGCGTTAGTGAGGTCCGGCAGACGTTACTCTCATGAAAAAACGGACTCCACTGAACTAGCGCAGTGAGAGCCGAGTTGTGTACAGTGTCAGCCGGTTGCGCGGAGCAGGCTGCGCGGCGGACAGCCTGGGACAGCTCTGTGGTGCCGAGCAGTGTGTGCTGGTAGACACTGCGGCACGTTCCGCAGGATGCGAGCTGTAGATGCTGCTATCAGGCCGAGTGGCGGGTGATGCTCGGGAGCCGATCGTGGAGGCTCGTAGCACGTTGAATCTTGATACTGAGCGCTGGATCCAGAATACTGGAATGCACCATTTTTCAACCAACAAACCAACCAAAGAGCTAACTAAGGGCGATTTGAGTAGCCATTCCTGCGTTTTAACACATCACTGGGCTCTAACACCTTACTCTATAACAGGGATTCGCTTACGCTAACTGTTTATAGTCCTGATTCGCGACCGGGACTTGGTACACTAAAGGATACGGCTCTGGGAGCACATAGACCTCCTATCTGAGGGGGGGGGAGGGGGAACTTTGTTTGGATAGCTGCCTAGGAGTTGAACCCAGGGTGGCAAATCACGTAATGTATTGGAAGTGAGCACTTTGGTGAAGCCGCCGTGCCCGCGGGGAAGGGCTTTCGCGGGCCGTGCCCCGACTTTTAATTTCACCCTGGCATTTACCTTACAACTGAGTAAAATCACGGTAAAACCTCAGTCAGGGTGACCGAAATGCGCTCAGCTAGTGAATAGCTAGCACGTTTCTACGTCGACTTCTCCGCCATTTTGCATGCGGCCTCGACTAGTCAGCTGATCCCTTAGCTTGCGCATCCGGCAGCTTGCGTCGGCCCTCGGTCAGCGTAAATATCTGCCGAGTTGCCGAACTAAGGGGTTCCCCACACCAGCTAACTTTGAGTCGTAACTCTCGGTTAGGGCTCTGGTGTGTTCTTCAAAGAACGGCACTCCAAGGTCCTCGTGAATCTGCCTGCTACTGATGTACCACGGTGCACCAGTAGCAATGCGAAGACACTTGGACTGGAGAGCCAGCAGTTGCTCAACGTAGCTGCGGGCTGCGCACCTCCAGATGGGGCACGCATAGTCCATCATTGGGCGGATGAGCTACTTATACAGCAGAACTCCGTTCCTGATGGAGAGGCCGCTTCTCCTCTTTAGGAGACAGCCAAGCACACCCAGTCGCTGGGAGGCTTTCTTCCTGACCTGTACGATATGAGGCCGCCAGGTCAGGCGAGAATCTAGAGTCACTCCCAAGTAGCGGGCTGTATAGACCCATTCGATTGGCTGTCCTAGGTACTGAACCGGTCGAGGTCGGGGAATTCGCCAGGCCGCCATAGCAAAGAGCATCGCAGTGCTCTTTGAGACGTTAATGGCGATTCTCCATTCTCTCAGCCACCGCTCTAGGTCACTCAGATAAGTTTCTAAGTACCTGATGAGCAGCGCTGACTTGCGTGACGTGGCTATAATGGCCGTATCGTCCGCGTACAGGGCCAACTCGACGTGGCGGGAAGGCACAGGCATGTCGTTAACATACAGACTGAAGAGCACAGGGGAGACTAGTCCGCCCTGCGCTACTCCAGCNTGTGGCGGTTAGGAAGGCTGCTTCGAACGTCCGGTTATGGAGATACGAGGATATTATTTTAACAAGGTAGGAGGGGAAATTTAGGGCGGTTAACTTTGAAAGGAGACCATCGACCTGAACGGTATCGAAGGCTTTTGCCACGTCGAGAAAAATCCCTCGTCAGTCTCTTCTCGCCGAAGTTCCTAGTCACTCTGTCAAGGAGGCGGGCCAGCTGAAGAGTCTTGCTGTGTTTGGGTCTGAATCCAAACTGCTCATCGCGTAGTAATCCGCGCCCGCTTACTTCGCTTAAGATGCTACTAAGTAAGATCTTTCGAACAGTTTGCCAATCGTGTCTAGCAGACTAATAGGTCGATGCGACGAGTGTAGTGACGGGTCCTTCCCAGGTTTCAGGATGGAAATCACGCAGGCGTGTTTCCATAGTGGTGGGAAGTACTGCGCTAGAAGCTCTGCGTTGAATTTCGCCACGAGAAGGCTTATAGCCCGCTGAGGAAGGTGCTTCAGAGCCCTGTTCGGTAAACGGATGGGGCCTAGAGCTTTGCCGACCTTGAGACCCCGAATGGCGTCCTGGACCTCCATGGGGTTGGTTAACTTAGGCTGGCTTGCAGGGGCATAAGAGTATGCTTGCAACGGCTCGGCAACGTTCTCAATAACTGCCGGGTCTGACGGGTCGTCTACCGTCTGAATCTGAGACTCAAGACTGTCGGCCAGGACTTTTGCTTTCTCTGAATCAGAGAGGTCAGTTCCGCCCGGAGTGACGACGGGAGGTGAGGGAGTGGGAATTCTCATCACCCGCCTTGTCATCTTCCACAGCGATTGGTCCTCTGGGTCAAGGCTCTCTAGCGTGCCGCTCCACTGGTCGTTACGCCACTCATTTAGCTGGTGGGTCACAGATCACTGAAGGCGGTTGACCTCAGCTTTCAGAGCAGGGTCCCTGGTGATTTGCCACTGCCTCCTCAGCCTGTTCTTCGGGCGTATTTCGTCCTGAATACATGCCGGTATTGGGGGCCGTGGGTCATCGCGAGGGCGACTCTCGGGAGTCGACGCCGCCAGCGCCTCCAAAATTACACTGGACATTTCCTCCACGCATGTGTCGATTTCCTCCTCGTTCGGTAGCAACGGGGTGGACGGTAACCTCTCTTCTAGGCTGGCCTGAAATTTGACCCAGTCGGTCCGCCTGTAGTCAGGTCGGCCTGGCATGTTGCGAAAGGATGATCGGCACGTCGTGTCGATCAGTACAGGAAGGTGATCTGAGCTTGGTGCTGAGCACGCCATCAGATACACTGGGAAGGTTAGGTCCTTGGTAATTACGATGTCTAAGACATCGGGGGTAGCCGTGGATTTATACGGGAGAGTGGTGGAGGAGTACAGCCCGTAAATCAAACAGGAGTTTCGGCTAGCGTAATCATGCAGGAGCTTGCCCCTGGTCGTGTTCAGCCGCGAATTCCAGTCTACATGCTTGGTATTGAGGTCCCCCGCCATCAAGACGGGAAACCCTCCGCCAAAGCATGGGGACAGTTCCGATCCGACTATGGGCCGGGAGGGCGAGAGGTACACTGCCAATATTTTAAGAGGGCCACTAGCCAACATAATGTGTATGGCAGTTGCCTCTATCTGGGTCAAACCGAGGACGGGTACAGCGTAGTTATCTATACCCCGACGGACCAGTATTGCTGTTCCGCCTCCCTCTGTGGGCTGGTCTGTTCGGTGACAAACATAGTTTGCAAGCCGAAAGACGGCTCTCTCTTTCAGATGAGTTTCTGTCAAGAGACAGATATCGACTCCGTGCTGACTGAGGAAATGTTCCAGTTCCAGCTTCCTCCCGCAAACACCATCGTCATTCCAGCAGGCCAACCCCAGAGCTTTCGCCACTTTCATCATTCTAGGCCGTGCTGCCATATTCGGCTACAAAGAGGACAACGATTTTATAGACGGCCCGCGAGCGGGTCGCCCCTGAAGGGAGGGTGGGAGCCGCTGTGAGGACCCGACGCGTCAGCTCCACACAAGCGTCGATGGGAAGGGTATCGAGTAAATCGGAGATTTCCTGTATGGGCGACTGGGTAATTTGAGGTGCGGGCGTAGGGTAGTGGGGTTTAGGATTTTAGGTTAAGACTTACCAGCCTTCACCTTTTCCTGCGTATTTTTCACTTGGGCCTGCCTGAGGGTCTTCGTGCTTTTCAGCGCTGGATGGGCAGCTGCGCCGCCTTTCTTACTTGCGGACACTTTGCTCTTATCAAGAGTTGCAGTGACCGATTTAGGTTTGGGTTTTGGGGTTGGGACGGTAGCCTTCACAACGCGGCCCCCTTGAACAACGTGGTTCCAGCCGGGTCCTAGGCTCTCCTGTACCGCCGATGGTCCCGCCCTCGCACGTTTCGGCGCCGCTGGTCGGCCGGTAGCACCACTCGCTTGCCTGCGCTCAGGCTGCCCCCGCTTCACAAGCGCTGCTTTGGCTTCTGTCTACTTTAGGCAGCCCCGATAATTGGCTGTGTGGTTACCCCCACAGCTGCAGCATTTAAACTGCTGTTTGGGGGTTGAACACTCCCCAGAAAGGTGTGCCTCGCCACAGGCAACGCAACGGGGTGGATACCCACACTTGCGCTGAGTGTGGCCGAACCGCTGGCAACGCTTGCACTGCAGGGGAGCCTTCGGTGCAACATACGACTCCACCGAAACTTGCAAACCGCAGAGTTCAATTAAGGAGCGCACTTTCTGGGCTTCCGCTCCTCGCGCCACCGACACTATGAAGTGCGGTGTCAGTGGGCGGTCTCGGGCTACATCCTGATCGCGACGCCTAGAGCGGAGCTGCAAGACGCCTTGGACATGAATGCCCAGAGTCTCCAGCTCCTCCCGAACAACGCTCTCAGGCATGTGTTTGCCGAATTTCTTTAGCAACAGAGGGACGCATCGGTCCTCCGGGAGAGAAAACGTGTGAAAACTCACACCCTTGCTCCCATTCAGGGACCGCAGCGCACTTACCGTGGCTAGGAAGCCATCGGCAGTCTTTGGAACCAGCATAAGTCTCTCGCCCTTCATCTGGGCTGAGAGACCGCTGGGGTATGACTCCCTCAACCATGCCAAGAATCCACAGGGATCCGTGACCCCTGAAACATAGATAGGAGTCTTGTTGTACCGCTCGCCTGCGGGAATTACCGTGGTAGTCTCCATGGGGGTGTCAGGAGTGGTGCCAGCTGGCATGCCACTCAGAGGCCCGGACACGTCTCCAAGAGACGTGCGCCTAAAGTCTGCCTCAGATGAGGCAGCAGGTTTGGGAGTACCCGATCGTTTGGCTGTGGGCTTGAGAGGCCCACTTTCCTGACGTGGGACGGCGCGTGCGGCCACCACCGTGGCATACGCCGGCCCACCCATCCATCGGATGGGGCTGCCGGCTCGTCCCGGCAGTCATTTCACCCGCTGCACACACTGCCGCAGATGCTTCCACGGCCAGCGAACTGGGCGCTGGGCGCCTTGCGGCAGGTTCAGACACACCGTCTGAAGTGGAAAGCTCGGTGGCTTTCCTTTTTCCCGCAGGCAGCTGCAGTGGCTTGTGGGAGGACTGAACCTCATCCACAACCTCGCCGGACGGCTTTGCCTTGCCTGGCGCAAGGGCCTTTCTCCTCTTGCTCGCCGCCATAGCACTCCTCAGCTCCCGGAGAAGAGCTGGAGACAGCTGAAGCGTGGAGATAGCCTTCATAAAGGCCAGTTCCTCCTGCTTCAGCATAGCGCTAAAAGCAGGGGGATTGTACTCCTCAACTACTACTCCCTCTTACTCACTGAAGGACTAGAGAAGCAGCAGCAAACAGGATTACTCCTCGGGAGCAACGAGTACTCCAACCAACAACAGTACGTGAGCGCCCGCTTAAAGAAACTTACTCCTGAACTTATTCCTTGCGAAGCGCACCAGACCACCGTCAGTACCAGACTCCGCTCCCCCCCCCCCCCCCCCCGCGAAAGGAAGGCTATGTGCTCCCAGAGCCGTAGCCTTTAGCGTACCAAGTACCGGTCGCGAATCAGGACTATAAACAGTTAGCGTAAGCGAATCCCCGTTATAGAGTAACGTGTCTGTTTTAGAGCCCAGTGATGCGTTAAAACGCAGGAATAGCTACTCAGACAAAGGGACATCGACTTGCACTTCGCGCAAGTCTCCGCCCTTAGTTAGCTCTTGGTTGGTTGGGAAAAATCTTGCATTCCAGTATTCCAGATCCAGCGTTCAGTATCAAGATTCAACATGCTACGAGCCTCCACGATCGGCTCCCGAGCATCATCTGCCACTCGGCCTGGTAGCAGCATCTACAGCTCGCATCCTGCGGAACGCGCCGCAGTGTCTACCAGCACACACTGCTCGGCACCACAGAGCTGTCCCAGGCTCTCCACCACGCAGCCTGCTCCACGCAACCGGCTGACACTGTACAAAACTCAGCTCTCACTGTGCTAATTCAGTGGAGTCTGTTTCTTCATGAGAGTAACGTCTGCCGGACCTCACTAACGCGGCCCTTCACCGCCACAGTATCAAAGGAGAAACACTTGTAAATACGTCCGACACGGACAACTGTATATAGCTATCATACTGTACATATCGACGAGAATAAAGACTGACATTAATGTGTTTACTGTTTTTGTGATTTCACAGTAGCAGCATACAGTAACCCACATGCTGTTTTAATACCCACCATTATTTTCAAGGACAGAGCCCACAGAGAGGTCAGTGGAGGCACTAACATACAGACATACACTTGCCTGTTTCTGTTTCATTTCACATTACTTAACCATTCAAAATTTCCAAGAATTATAAAATGCTGACATAATTAACATTTTAATACAATGTGAGATATTTCTGCAAACACTGTACATTAACACCACTATAATTCCTGCAATTTACCAAATTTACCAACCATACACAAGTTACATACCTGATCACAGATATCAAGTGTTGTTCCCCTGAGGTCACAGTCACATTGTTGGCAGTACGGAAAGCTATGACGTCCTGCCACACAATGGTCACATGTTCTCCCCATCACGTTTTGCTTGCACCTACATACATACCCCTTCCATTAACTCCTATTAGAACAGCATTTCTCTGAAAAGGAGTTAAGAATACTGAAATCTATAATTCCACTGGGATAAAAATATGGCCATAAAAATTCACTCAGACACAGACGAGTGTTGTTAACACATTAAAACTCGAATAATGTGGAATATGAAGATCTAGCACTCCCAATAGTCCAGTCTAAAAGTGGGAAAGTACTAATGAGTGTCAGCACAAAGTGAGTGGAAGCAGCATTATCCAAACCAATCAATACTCAGTGGAATTGGTCAGTTTGTCACAATCTCATGTGATCTCTCTCAGTCCAGCATTTTACAATGTTATGATTAGAGGGCCTCTATTTTCTTGACTATTTTCAGCTTGTATTTTGAATACTTATACCTACCCAATTGTAATAATGGTGTTAGAGGAGAATAAAGGTGTTAGCTGTAGTGACATTTTAAAAAAAAATCCAGTAACACTGACAATGACATATAAATTAGAGTACCTGCTGAGAGTTCAGCACCACCTCACCCCTAATGGACTTGTAATATCAGAAGTACACTGCATAATGAATGTAATAGCAATATTCTGAAACAAGCTGTAAGATTCTCTCATCTGAGCAGAAACATGTCACAATGCAGAAAAATTCAAGCAAAAAGTTGATCCAGAAAGCAACATTTCAAAATGTGTTGGTATGAAAATTCACCAAGACAGAGATAAATAAAATACTGAAATAATGATGTCAATTTAAAGTATGCTAAAAGCCCATCTTTTGTCCGTACAGTAAGTCCTCCTTTAAGGTAGTAGTTACATTACTGGATAGCACAATACATGGCAGAACAATGCAGATGGAGCAATTGTTTTTCCATACAAATTAATTAAAATATCCAAGAGCTCATTGCTGAAGACTCTTGCAGCAGCTAGCAGTAACAACTAAACTCCATGCCATGCTTATCAAAATTGTTTTCATCACTCACATTTGTCATTGTTAAAGTAAAATGACACTGTTTGGGTCAACACAAAACAAAAGGACTGCAGGTACAAAAATTTTTGGTAAACATTAAACAAAAGGACTGCTTGTGCCAGAATTGTGGGTCAATATTAAACAAGAGGATTGCTTGTACCCAAATTTTGGGTCAAAATTAAACAAGAGGTTTGCTTGTACCAGCATTTTGGGTCCATTAAACAAGAGAACTGCCTGTACCAAAATTTCATAATAGTAATAAAAAAACTGAAGCACAAATAGCAAAAAAATCCACAGAGGATTCCAGTCTTCTGGGGTGTGGGGCTGCATTGATGCGTTAAAGTGGTTCATACTGTTGAACATAACGGTGACACTTTCCTCTAAAACACCAAGAACTGCTGATACAGCATTGCAGTGTCATATCTAAAAGACCAGTCTTTTATGACACTGCTGTGAAAACCTCAAAACTCACAGAATTCACAGAGATGAAACTTTTGTCGGACTGAGGTTTGAGATTTCCACAGAATCAGAATTCATACTGTGATCACTTGTGAATTGTCCTGAAACATGGTAATGTGTAAAGGCACAGAGATTTATATCATTACATCATGTCAGACAGCAGTCTGAACTTACTCACAGCTGCCATTGAAAAGGTCACACTGTAGATTCCCACGTGCCACACCTAAAGGCACACAGGTGCACTCCTCACAACCAATGATGGGGTCAAAGCCGTACGTGTAGGCAATGCACTGATTGCACTTTTCACCTGTTACCCCAGGTGGACAGATGCACTCATCTGTTGTCAAAACATCAGACTCATATCACTGACAGTGAAAAAAATCACCCAGCATTAACTCTGTTCTACACAGAATGGTAACACAATCACCTAATCAGTTCACACATGATACACAATCATCCGATTGATACATTCGTCACAAAATTGTGATCCTAGGTACGATGTTAATGCTATTTTCAAAATTATTATAAGCAAAAGATTAGGATTCAAGTCTTCTGGGATGTGAGCCAGCGTCATAGTGGTCGAGTGATTCTTGATACTTCAAGGAAACACTACTGCCTACGTCTTCAAGTGTCAAGTGGTCCAAGAAAAATACTCTTATGCCTGACTCCTAAACACAAAGGCACTTACGTTTGTTCTGAAGGTCAGGAATCACTCTCACCCAGTGACATGGTGTTATATTACAGAAGATCCAAATCCCCCAGAGATTCTGTGTTAACAAACCTGATGTGCCAACAAACCACAGGATATACTCCCATAAAATGATGACATCATACTGGAGACTGCACAAATACAAACATTTCTAAACACTCACTGGATACTCTTCAACACTCCAGTCTCTAAAAGATGTGGTTATGTGGATCAGTTTATGAATGGCTTATTTTGTGAAATGTGACTTTCATTTACAGCATCCAGGATCTATAGGTAGGATCAGCAATCAGCTAAATGGTCTGTGAAATCCTAAAGCAGGACGTAAATTTTTTAACACTGCATTTTACTAACATCATGTGCACTGTTGTATTGCTTAGTACCTCCTGAAAAACTGCCTGAGCATTACATAATTTGCATGCACTCAATATGATGACACACGTTTAAATAAAGGCAATGTTGTCCCTGAGCCTGACTAAGCGTCAAACAATTGAGATACATGGAAAGTGGTGGTATAGTTCAACGCATTCTTAACCTCACCATCTGATGGTCACATTCACGCCCATTGAGAAAGCCCAAGCATCTACCAGGTAGAAGGCTGGGTGGGCCAAAAGAAGACAGGTCTGTACAGTGTGTAGGACACAAAACTCTGCCCTCACCAAGAATCAAACCCCCAGTCCCTGCCATTCCAGCCCACAGCGTACTCACTATATGGACAGAATTTGTTTTGCTACTGTCCTGCACACCACAGCTGTCACAGGATTTCCCAGCAGATGCAGGCTTGCTATGTGAAAAAGCTGCTGTGTACAGTGCGGTTGAAATAGAAAGACCCTATATATACTTTACTAAAAATTAAGTTGGCACAAAGTCCTCAATAAAGACCCACTGAATTCATTTCCCTGCACATTTTCATGTGGTCACAGATATAAAGCACTCAAGTACACGCTCAAAAATGACAGAAAATTCAATGTTTGAAATGCTGGACTACTTTTCTGAAGATGGATTAAGACCACAGACAATGAGTTGAAAAATGTATTTAATAGCTAATAAATAATCAGTTTTTGGAAGGTGTGGAGTTTAAAGAATTTCATGATAATCACAGAAGTTTACAGCAACGCTTCCGTCAGTAATAATAAAAAATCATATGAATTAAATTTTGAATTTTACCTGTGTAGAGCCAGGTCTGCTGGTATGTTATGCCATGTTCACTAGCCAATGGTTACTGACATTTCAAAGAATAATATGCCTTCATCTTCAGGGACAAGCAGTTCAAAAATACTCGTGAGTGTGACTCATACAGAACATTTCTCTCGGACTGCCTAATCCTGATCAACATGGTGTGATAATCACACTGAACTCTTCAGCGACACTGCTGTGAGAACCTTAAATCTGGCATTTACCTGTGTAAGTCCCACAAAGTGCAGTTGAAGGACAATCACATGGTTGGCAGTCAGGGAAACCATAAAATCCAGTGCGACAGGCTTCACAGTGTCGGCCAATAACATTCAGTTTGCACAGACATTGACCACCATACTTCTCACACTCAAAACTAAGTGATCCGTCAAAATTGCAATGACATGGCAATGCTCCGTTATTATAATCCGCAGTCAGAGAGAAGACAACATCATTGCAAAAACCTGAAAGCAAAAAATTTGAACAGAAAATTAATAACAGCTGGTGCCTCTGCTATGTATTCTATTTGTAATGTACAAGACATGGTGTTTCCATACAGAAAACTGGTAATATTGCTGAGGTGGTGCTTGCTGGATTACATGATTAAACAATGGATCAGTTTTGTGTCAAACAATCACCACCACTCAGTTCATTGTGTGACTGCACTATCTTGCAGTTTTCTTTCTGTTCCGTGAGAAGAACAAATCTCATCAGATACTCCTGCAAGATCAGTGGCAGAAACCAAACTTTTCAAAAACAGTGACTGATGAGGAGACTCAGAATGTCCATTATGAATCAGAGACAAAATGCCAAAATCGGAATGGAAAAACCACACCTTTAAAAATGAAACCACTAATGTCAACAAGAAAGGCTGAACCAGCCTGGTCTACGTCTAGATGCATTTGTATTGCTCCATCCATGTGTCTGTCTGTATGAATGGAAACCTTCAAAAATCACTAGAGATTTTCATTACATTTGATATCGAACAGGTTAACCAAAAATTACCAACAGATTTCAATTTTGTTTCCTGTCAGAAAATAACAATGGAACACTGATGTAAAGCCCTACACACACTTCTGTGCACACCTCAAATGTACTTTGAAAGTCACCCAGGAGAATAATGAACTAATCAAATAAAGCACAAGGAAGAAATTTAGAAGATATCTGGATATAGTAAGGTGTAAATAGCAAAGCAAAGTAAGGAAATGTAACATTACAAGTGTATAATGCGGGGTGGACTGCCACCACACAACCTGATGTTAATCAGTGAACAGTTCCACAAAATGTGTAATAATATATGGACTGAAACCTATTATTGTTGTTAATGTTATTGTTATTGTCATCAGTCATCATCATCATAATTGTTGTCGCTGTCACAGTCATCATCAGCAGGGTATGAGATTCCTAATGTTTTACCTTCAGTGAAATTATCCATGAAGAAGTGGTTGTGTCCACACTCTTTGATGAATGTTCCTGTGTTATCCACAAGCTCCTCAGACAAAACATTGTCAGAGTATTATTCAGCTGGGTTCACCAACACATAGTCCAGCCACACCCCCTTGTGACTTGACTCCTGCAAAAATATACCATTCATAATGACAAACGCATCCTCATTTCAAATCTTTCCATGCTAAAAACATAAATACAGATTCTGTGACATGTTAGCCTGGAGTGGGTTACACACACAATGCAATTTGACACCTTCTTATTCTGAACCAGCCAAGATAGACTTATTGTAATCTTAATATGGCATAAGCACTGCAACATATTGTACAATACAGGAATGTACAGGGGGAGGGGGGTTTGCAGCCCAAGAAGATTACACCTTGTGATTTAAATTGGGCACATGAATCATAGAACATGTAATTATTTTATTCTTTTAGTCTGACCTCTTCTACCTACTCACGGCAGGTTTCATGGGTTATTGTTGTACCTGATCACAATGACACACACATACTTGGTAGGACTCCTCTGGACAAGGGATTGGCCCGACGCACATACCTCTACCTGACGACACACACCACTCACAAGAGAGACACCCATGCTCCTGGCAGGATGTGACCCCGCTATCCCACCAAGCAGCAGCTCCAGATCTACACCTTAGACCAGACAGCCACCAGATCAGCTACATGTACTTATATGAATGTAAATGCAGTTACAAACAATGTTATGTTATCATTACATTTATTTGTGATATGATATTAAACAGTTTTTTAAATCAAACATAAATTATACATAACCCCAGGGTCTGCCCCCAGCCAATAAGAAATTCTGGGTGCATGCCTGCTACTACAAACATTCTGACATCTGTGTTGAATACAAATTGCACAGGCACTAAGCGTACTGCTGTAGTGGTAATATTCCACCCTGACATGTAATAATGAGCCACACCCAAATATGATTCTGGCTTTCAAAAATGTTTTGAGGTATTCAGAGCTGTGTCGTAGCTGCATAAGAAGTATAAATCAGACCATCACTACTTCACATAGTGCAGTCACTGGTGACACCCATTTAGACACACAGCCTTTAACACTCGGAATAACGAAAGAGGAGCAAAAACTTCCAGAATTTCACTTAAATTATCAGAAACCCACAACTTTAGTGTACTGACAACTACTGCTGGCCACAACAAATTTATAATCACAGTTTGGCCCTCAGCATGGGGAAGAGAATTTCACTTTTTCAAAGGATCCAGGCCTGCTTTGGAGCCCACCCAGCCTCAAATCCAATGAGTACCAGGCGCTCTTTCCGCAAGGGGAAAGGGACAAGATTTGAAGCTGAATGCCCACAGTGCAAACAGCTATGCCTCCACTCCTACGTCTTCATAACAGGGTGCTTAATTGAGCACAGGGACAGTTTACCTATTATCTCTGCAAAGTAATTCAAAATATCCAGACCAACTGACAACTGTCATATTTCACTTCTCTAATGGCAGTTTCATCTCACATAATACTGCACTGTCCGTACGTCCAGAAAGAAACAAGAAAGTGGAAAGACTTCTTTCTTTACTTTCTGTTCCCCTGCCTACAATAACTGCTTTTCCCTATAAAATACAACATACGTCAGAGAACTGCACAAGCGACTGGCAGGGGAAAATGCACAAATAATAGAAGATAAAATTCATAACAAAAACTTAATATACACAATATAGATATGGCAAAGCAGAAATGTACTTACATGCATAACTATACAGTCCTTTTAACTTTTATTCTAAACATCCCTTTGTGATAATATACAAACTATGTTGACATAACCTGCTAATCACAACAAAATTTTTACTGTTTGCTGCATTTAGTATTCCATGTGACATGTTTCATTTGGCCTGGCCATCTTCAGGTAATACACAATATATACAATTTACAACCTTGTCTGCAGGTATACTATAACACTAATTCTTCAAGAAAAGAAAAATTTAAAACCATGAACCTCCTCTACAAAATCTTCAAAAAGTAAAATTATATACCATAATCAAGTACTTTACATAAAATAACCTTAATCTGGTAACAGATAGAACTTCAAAACAGGTGGAATACATACAACATCAAAATTTATATCACTAACCTAAACACTTACATATTATTATCCTTTAAGTAAAAATGAGATCTAATTTCTTTTTGTAGAGCTTAATGTTTCTAATATCCTCCTAAGTATTTTGTATACATTGTGTGTTACCTGAAAGTGGCCAGGGCAGCTAAAATGTGTCATAATTAATCCTAAAATCTGTAAACAATAAACAAAAAATGCATGATGTCGTCAATATATCAGTAACAGATTACTCTTACCTCCAGCACCATGCAAGGAATCTGATATTGGCCAGCAAGCCAAACTTTAATTTAGAAATACCAAGTGAAACAGAACTTTAAAACAATGTCATCAGGCCTGCTGACTGAACATTACTGAAGACAAGGAATTAGGAGAGGAGCAGGAGAAAGGTAAAAGGAAATTCAACTGAGCACGCAACCGGAAACAACTACAACATTCCTGTGCGCATTGTCCTTGATAAGCAATGGTCACTGATGTGGTCAAGGAACTCTGCCTCTTAAGGAACCTCAACATTCAGTACTATGTTCACAAGACCTGCCACTGGACCCTTTCCTCAACTGAAAGTCAGTGTTTAATAGACTGAAATATCTTATTCACCCTCATACACAACTATGCACATTTCCCTCAAAATTATCAGCAAACCTTCAATGTGAAGACAAAGTTCTGTGTCAGCTGGAAGTAAGAGTTGCCATCCACCTGCTTAACAATAGAGCGGCACCCAGAATTAGAGGGGCATTGAGGAACAGGCAGCTGTGCTTCATAGAACTGGCCATTATGCACTAG
>BLKM01006596.1:537-28916 GCA_013340265.1 Coptotermes formosanus
CTATCTGCAGCAAGAACAGCGTGCAGTAAGCTATTTATGTTGCTAGACTATCTGCAGCAAGAACAGCGTGCAGTAAGCTATTTATGTTGCTAGACTATCTGCAGCAAGAACAGCGTTTCTTGAGAAAGTCGCAGTCGTTTGGGTGGTCAAAAAATTATCACTTTTAAGAGATAAACATCTTTGTTACCCTCTCCTCAACAGGCTACAACAGGACCTCCTCCAGGTTGGATGAATTCAGTCCGCAACCTCACGCCACATTTTGTTAAGATCCATTCTAATATTATCTTTTCATTTGGCCTTAGATTTCCACACGGTTTCTCTGTTTTTAGGATTTCGCTTTATCACACTTCTGTATCTCCAATGTCTACCGTGAATACTAGAGCAGTAGTATTGATTTCATGTAGCAATGAATATTTTTGGTCCCCTAAAAATACTGATGAAATAATGCACAACAAAATAAGCTATTTACTGTTCAGTCTTCATGTAAGTACTAGCCGTCTCATACAGCTTGAACGCATTTCCAACTGACAGGGAGCACAAAGTTTGCATTCATATGCGTAAGCTCTTTAGCATATCTGTCACGCACGTGCGAGAGATACGTTTCCGTTTTCATGAAACCATCATCAGTGTCATTGTAAGATATTGTAAACAAATTAACTGACAATATTATGAACGTTAACAGGATACATAAAAAGATTTTTATACTAATGGTAAACGGTCATTTTTACACCGTACGAGTTAAAAGGAGTAGCGTTATATCTATACTAATATAGTGACAGGTGTTTACCTGTAACAGTTTCTTAACTCTGACTATAGATGGTGTTGTATGATGGGGTTAAAATCTTTACGATATACCGTGGGACAAGATTCCTCGGCACCATGTGGTTGGATGGTTTTGCGGGTTATTTCGAAAGTCTCCGTGCGATGGCCCTATTCCGTTCAGTATCAGGCACTCGGTCTGCCGGCCAGCAACCAGACGGAACTGCGGCAACCGTCTCAAAAGAGGATCACATCAGCAGCATAAAGTGGGGAGGCGGTCTCACTGGTCAAAAATCAGTGCCAGATACAGACTGAATTCCAAATTATTTAGCCTACGAGATTCATGACCTAATTATGCGATTTAACTACCGTATCACACTTTTTGTAGGGAAAAACAGTAAAAAATTTCCATTGGGTATGGTGGCAACCCTACAGTAAATCTCCTTTTGTTTCTGCTATCCTACTACTTGCCTACACGCCTGGAGGAAAGTCTCCAGTCGTTCTGTGTATGTGGATGATATTCCAGATAATTCATTTTTTTGCAAAATTATTTTTTTGCAATTTAACCCTTTTCTTGTGCACCTTCAGATTTCACAAGTACCATAAAGAGGTTTACATAATTATTGTTTTCTGAAAAACCCCATTTGCTGTATAAATGGATGTTGGATTTCAGGACATTTCAAAATGGCGTCCATTTAGGAACCACTCTGGATGAAATTATGCTTAAACGGGCAATCAGATCGCGGACACTTCAAAACGGGGAGGGTCACAGACTTTCTTATTTATATATTCGGTAATTGACAGTGTTTCAAAATCGACCCCAAAAATCTATGCAATAAATGTGGAATCGAGTTAAAGCACAACAACCACTTGTAGATACAAGAAACAGCGAAATGAGCTGCGACAGATCGAGTATGTAGTGAAGTTTTAGGATGAGGTTTAGACGGTTCAGGAATTTCATGACAACAAGCTGAATATTTGAATATATTCAATGAATGAAGTTCCCGTTCTTCCGATATATTGCTTCGGTTAACGGGACAATTTTTTCCCGACGTTTCCAAAAATTATTTTGGCCCCACTTTAAACGTAGAAACGTCCAAGGACTTCAGGACCCCTTAAGATGAAACCATTTTTTTCGAAATTCGTACACCAATTACCCCAGGACGCGGATGTACGTCCCTGAAGAAAGGGAACCTCGGCAAATAACGTGTTCAGTATTCCGAGACTGACATGAAATAAAAGATTAACAGATACGAGTAAAACGCTATCGCAGACGGGAAATTTCCTCTTTCGAAACGTCAAGTTTAACCACCTGAATTAGAGAAATTATTACTCAGTTATACACGGAAAATGGAATACTCGTGTCTAGTGTATGGCTTAACATTTAAGGAAGTCTTTAATGCTGTCTTTCGACTAGCCAATAAAGTACATTCAATAAGCAAACTAACCTGCTGACACAGACGCGTTTTACGGATTCGGAAAAATGATACTCCAGTCCCTCTGCGAACTCCTGAAGCAGCATCAGCAACTAGAGCTAAGTTCTTCAGTAAATGGACATGTAATTTTCGGCGCCTTCGCAAAATTGCGAAAAACGACTACTAGCTGCGTCAGGTCTGTTTGCCCGCATAGAATCACGTAAGTTCCACTGGACGAATTTTCATTAACCTTGATATTTGAGGATTTTCGAAAATCTTTTGGAAAAAAACCAAGTTTCATTATAATCTGACAAGGATAACGGGTACTTTATATGAAGACTTCTGTAAATGTGTGAGAAATGTTTCAGACAATGTAGGGAAAATAAGAAAAATTTTACGTTCAATACATTTTTCAGACAATCGTGCCGTTGTGAGATAAAATGGAAAACCAGGGTACTGCCACACAGGCCACATATGAGAATATAATACGGCGTGGAAAAGATGCGATTTGTATGCAGGATAACTAAGGCAAAAATACAGAAGCACCTTCGTTTTACTTCCATATTGATGAAACCAATATGGAATATTTTGTACATCGACAACACCGAAAAGGGAACACTCTTATGTATTTACGCTACAACAAAGAACACTTTATATTGTTGGCAGTTATATCTTTGCCAACAACATTTCCATAGCACACATGGTTACGGGAAATCGCTACAATGCTACGCTGTACGTAGATTTTGTCTTGTTTTTCATTTCTGAAGTGTCACGGATAAGAGAACTTCTCATCACACACGATTTTAGATGTGGATAAAACCGAAGAAGTAACCGTTCAAACAAAACCAAGTAACACTCCTGTTAAATGAGGGAGCAAGCGAGAAGGCACTATTAATTCGGCGGAACGTGCTGCATTGTCAGCTGCAGTAATCTGCGTGTCTAAAGAAGGGAATTTTATCCCAGGGATTATTATTTTCCTCTCGTCGAAATATGAAGGCACAACTGACAGATGGTGCACCACCAGAAACAGAGTTCCATGCAACCAGTCAGGAAAGACACAACTAGGAATATTTGACTGCTGGTCTGAGCATTTTCTGCATCATATGAAACCAGCAGCTGATTTTCCTGTGCTTTTCATAATAGAGCGTTTTACTACCCACGCTAAAATATGGATGTAATTACCTGTGTGAGAGGGGAAACTTAATTCTTTTATTATTTAATCTAACTGGAACCTTCAAACACAACCTTTATACAAGTCGTAAATATTTCCACTCGAAAAATGTTACCGTTGCCAGGTTAAGGATTCTCTGCGTACACATCTGCGCTGATTAATAACTCAAATTCAAGGAAAGAAGCTGTTTTGAAGTGCATTCCTAACAGCAGCTGCTCCATCAACATCACTTAGTGCTTCAGGGAAATGTGGAATTTTTCTATTATATTATATTATGTTATGTTATATTATATTATATTATATTATATTATATTATATTGCATATTTTGTTTCTCTGGAGCCTGATGACAATCCACACTAACCACACTGCCCAGTTTCGTCGTCTCGAATGGAATGTCAGATACCCGGCAACAAGTTGCGAAAATATTCGTCGAATTTGACGTAAGGCCAATATCATTTTAGAGCCCTGCTCAATACAGAAAACACTATTCTTCCTGTACCATCTGTCCTGAATATATCAATTTTTCACGCAGTGCAATTTTGCGATGCAGAAGAGAATTAGTAAATCTGATGAAATTTTTACAAAGAAACCTATAAGAAAGGCATGTGAAGAAGAATTTTTGTCTAATGGAAATAAAGATATACATTGTACGTGCTGTTTATGTGGAGCTCATCAAACGAGCGTCTGTATTGAACAGGATGCCACATCAGGCTCTGTCTAGAATCATGACGCGGTTTGAAACTCACTCTATTTGAATAGTCTTAGAACCAACAGGATATTTCCCACGCTTTCTCTTAACATATTATCCTCTTGCTTTAAACAGCTTCCATTAAGCCATGCCCCCAAACCAACAAAGAATTTAATGCATTTTATAAAGGTCCTTTTCATACTTCCGGGGGTCGACTTTACCCACTACCCTGGGGTTAAGAGAATAGAGTCCACTAAGTACAAATATCTATTTCTGTAAACCCACGTGCATGAAATTTAAAAATTTAATATTAATAAGGCACTAATTTTATGTTCACCAAGTGTGAGACACCAGGGATAATAATACAGCTGTAGAGGCTTTATTTTTTACTTAGAATTACAACTTACCCCGAGTACTCGTACGTCGATCTATCTCAAAATGCTTGAGAAGAATCCGAATAAATGTCATGCCATTCGTGAGAATGAACTTAGTGCGTTTAAATTACTGGCGAAATTCTGGGACGGAAGAAGATTAGTGTCACTCCTTTAAAATATTTATGTTTATAATGAATGATTTTCAAAGAAGAATTTACCTTGATTTCGTAAAATCAATATTTATACAATAAGAATATGAAAATAACAAGAATTTTGTTTTCGTTAAGTGAAATTAGTGATATTTTGAATTAATACTGCAAAGGCATTTACATTGGCCTGTGCAGTGACTCGCAATATTAGTGTAACTACATACGTAGCACCGCAAGTCTTCAGGGAGGACCAGGCATCTAACCATCCAATCAGCTCTAGGACTGAACCAAGAAGGCGCTGTCAGGTGCCAAACCAAGTGAATTCATGTCAGACTCAACACGGACCTCGCAGGGAACCATCTTGTTTATAAGAGTTTTATTAAAACATTTGACTTTATAAAATTATAACTATACCGATAGCAGGAAATTTTTAAATTATTGTTGAAAAATTCACGAATATTTAATTATACAAATTAAAGACCAAGAAACTGCACTGTTGATAGGTAAACGTCAATTGTTATCTTCAGTCAGTATCCTACACGTTGCGGTCTAACTGAACTATTGTCTAGGACTTTCGAGTAGTAGAATGAGGAATGTATGAAGAGCTAAGAGTGCATACACAAACAGAGAATTTATACATATAAGTTGTAGAAAAAACTTGTGATTTTATTAAAAATATATCAGTTACCTATCACCCTTTTAAAACAATCGTCTTGCCAATGGCACGTATGAAATAGTGACTTTTCTTAATACAACTTTTCGCCCTCTTTGGTAGTACGCCTAGTAGATAAATCATACTTTTAATCAAATCACATGGGATGTCTCACCTTAAGTTTGAATGTGTTTAGTAAACTTGTGGAACCCGATTTGTAACAGGATCCTATGAAGATGCCGCATTATATTTCTAACCTCCACATTTTCATCCAGATGTTAAAGAAGCCAGGAAATCCACAGAGGTTTACATTGTGCTTGTTTATAATAACTTATAAAACACTGTATATCCTTACTTAACCTTATTGCAAGCAGAGATTTTCGAAAAGACTATACGAAGTGCCCCTTATTGGCACTATATTTTCATCTTTGTTGAGAACATCTAACATTAAAAGACAATCATCTGTGGATTTTTATACACCTGTGAAACAACCTGTGCAACATCGCATACGAGAAGCAACGTTTTTCTTGAGAAGCTTCGTTACTCAGCTTATACAAATTTTCCCTCATTTCCCGCATGCTCAAAAGAGCCCGACATTGGTGAACGTTTGAGCGCATTTAAATTTTCGGGACAGTGCCTTATATAAAACAGCAGGTTTTGGCATGTATTGAACGGAACTGAAACCGAAAACCGTATTTTAAGAAGATGGTTGTTTATGATGGGAGTTAGACGGATATGTTGCTGGGGAAGAGTGCGAGAAAACTACATATATATACACACACACACACACACACACACACACACACATATATATATATATATATATATGAACACACTGGTGTTTACCAAAGTGCGTTACTGGCCCTTGTTCTGAGCCACATAAATCTCGTCCACAAAATCCCATCCTATTTACTTCCGGTCCGTTTGAGTAATTATCATTACATAGACGCTGAAGTGTTCCATGCAGTCCCTTGTCCTCAGGTATCCTGTAACTTAAACGTCTTTCTTTTCCTTCATTCTTGCAACTTTCACGGTATATTATTTATCCAATAAGATTTAAAGAGAAGTGCTTATCATAAATTTCTCAAATGCAATTTTCTCCAACCGGCTGTCACATTTCCCCCGTAGTTACAAGTAGTATTCTCAGCAGTGTGTTCTCAGATATACTCAATCTACGTTCTTTTACTTATATAAAATGGCACGCTCCATACCAATACACATTAACTTGAAATTTGTAGATGTGAATACCTTAATTTTAACCTTTCATTTCAGGATACAATTTCGGCACAGAATGAGAAAAAGCATTCTTCAAGATTACAGTGTCCTTATTTCTTCTTCAAAGCAATATTCAATTTTTATTTTAGTTTCAAAATATTTGAATTTTGCTATATTTCGGAGTATTCAATAAACATATTAATGCTGTGACTTTATCCCGATTTTTATTGACGATATATTAACTACAATAGATACACCGACATGCACGTCTTAACTTATAAACCTGCATTCGTTAGTTTATAAATACGCAGTTAGTAAGACGTGCATACAATTAGCAGCATGAGATATGTAAGGCCGATCTCGGTGGCTGCCCAGTCTAAGGCGTGGGTCTGCCGTCGCTTGCTTGCTAGGATTGCGGGTTCGAATTCCGCTGGAGGCATGACTCTCTCTCTCTCTTGTGACTGTTGTGTGCCGTCAGGTAGAGGTCTCTGCGACAAGCCGATCTCTCGT
Source organism: Coptotermes formosanus (assembly GCA_013340265.1). Classification (NCBI taxonomy): domain Eukaryota; kingdom Metazoa; phylum Arthropoda; class Insecta; order Blattodea; family Rhinotermitidae; genus Coptotermes; species Coptotermes formosanus. The sequence continues at coordinate 7,472 of BLKM01006596.1, forward strand.
CCCTAGGAGTCCTACCGAGTGTGTGTGTGTCACTGAATGTGATCGGGCACAACAATAACCTTTTACACCTACAATGAGTAGGTAGAAGAAGAGAGACTAAGAAACAAAGAAAGAAAGTGTGGTGATGGGTTTATGGACTTTATCCATCGTCCGAAGAGTAAAATATTAAAAATATTAAAAAAATTAAAATTACAAAGTTTCGGAAGGTGGCCCTGCTTCCGTCCTCAGGTGAATGGAGGGGGAGAAGAATAGAACACCTATTCTGTTCGGCCCCTTAGACAGAGCTAGCCTCCATCACTGGACCATTGATGGAGGCTAAGCAGAATAGGTGTTCTTCTTTCTTCCCCTCCATTCACCCAAGGACGGGAGCAGAGCCAACTTCCGAAAAGTTGTGATTTAATTTTTGTAATATTCTTAATACGTTACTCTTCGAACGATGGATAAACTCCATAAACCCATCACCACACAATATTATACACCATCGTTAAAACCTTTTAGAATTTATCTAAGAAGAAAGATTTGTACGTCTGGAAGTCTGTGCAATAAAATGTAGACATTACGAGACCTACCCTGCATTACTGCGTAATGGGTGGGCCAATTACTGCAGAAACCAATTACACTGCTTCCTGTAAAGTTTAATTAGTGAAATGGAATTGAATTGCTGCTTGTCAATACAAAGGAATGTGTACAAAACGTGATAATGTAAGAAATTTAATTATCCCTGAAACAAGGTTAACAGTTTTAAAAACACACAATTCACTTCTTTATACTTAACAATTTTATTACCCAGAGATTTAAATAGGCTCTCACTTGCCCATTGGCTGGGGGAGGAAGGGCCGACGCAGAAAAAGTAGTTACTGGGACACAGACACAGGAGAGGCTGTATGACATAGCTCCCAATAACACGGACACAAGAGAGGCTGTATGACATAGCTGCCAATAACACGGACATAAGGAGATCCTCTTTAGGGGCCCCGATAAAGTGGGTACAAAATGAACTTGATGGATTGAAGCCCCTACATGTTTTTGAATAATTCGCAGTTTTTTATTTCAAAATTGGATCCCTTCCACAAATGGAATGCAAACAGAGTAAAATCACGCAAATATTTCTAAAACAAAACGCATCGGTCGGGCCTTCTTTTTGCGAGATAAAAGTAAAATATCTAAGTGTATCTGCTTTCCGCTCCTTCAGTTTTTACTTGCAATGCTTACACGTTTGGTACACAAAAGTAAGAATTTGTGCAGTCAAATTATACTGAATTTTAATCACAAAAAATAGGTGTACATTTATACATCTTATAAATCCTTTTGGTACAAAATTTATTTTTAAAGCTAAACTCTGATAATTCTAAAGGTCAAGTTGTTCTGGGTCGTTACTTTACTTTGTGATCTACTTAGAACTGTATTTCGTGTAGGCATGCAGGATCTCAGGGCTATCCGTACGAGTGCGCCATGTGTTGATTACAGGCTAGACTGCACTGTGAAGTCACACGACCTCGGACAAGGCTTTCGACACAACACACGTAAGAGTAGACTGCATCAACGGCTTTCTCCAAATCAGTAACTTCGCTGATAAAAGATAAATCAGAAAATATTCAAACACGCATCAAAGAAATATATAGTTGTGTTTGACCGAATTTCTTATATATCTCGGTAATTTAGAGACACACCGGGGATGAATTGCCTGAAAAACTTCGCCAAGGAGAATTATTCTCCAGAAACGAATATTTCTTCAACTAGCCTGCGAATTTCCCCCATTTTTGGAACCCGGAATTATGTGATCGCTATCACAACAGCCGCCATTTGTCCCCATTAAGCGCCAGATAAATCAAGACCACACAAACTCGTCATAGTTTCTTACTATTACTGTTCGTGTTAGTACTGTCCTCATGTCTATGCTGGGACCTTCCACGTGTTCTCTGTCTTTCAGCTTTGCCTACCGAAATCATGCATACATTTCTCCTTCTTATAAGTGCCATGCTTTACCAATCTCATTTTTTTATTTTATTTCCTGAATAATACTCATATTTGGTGAAGAGTATAAACCCAGTAATCCTCACAAACATACTATTCGAGATCATGTATAAATATTTTATGCGAACCCACAACCTTACTTGAAGACCGATATCCCACTCTGTTCTTGAATGCTTAGCGTCCTTTGCAGACACGTGTGTAGTCCCGTCGGTAGGGTGTGCAACGAAAGGGGACGAAAATTACATATAATATACAATTTAAGGAACGTGTCAATACCGTCGTCAAAATACGACCACTCATACATAGGCGACTTAAGAGTTAATTCAAAACCATGATAAGTAATTGTAAAACTGGCGTTTCGTCTAAACACACCAAATTAGTCACATGCACACTTTTTTCATGGCGCAACAGCACCTTGTGGGCTAAGGCCTCCTCATTATTGAGGCTTCACGATCACACTCAGACACACACCACAGTCGGTAGGACTCCTCTGGACGAGTGATGAGCCCGTCGCAGAGACCTCTACCTGACAACACACAACAATCACAAGAGACAGACATCCATGCCCGCGGCGGGATTCGAATTCACGATGCCAGGAAGCGAACGGCCGCAAACCCTGGCCTTAGACCGCGCGGCCACTGGGAGCGGCGCCCTTCATATTACATTCGTACGTTTGTTTTATTCGTTAATTAAAATGACCAGTAAAATAAAACTTTGGAAACAAATTAAGACATTAATGAAACCGCGTAGGCAAAATATATTGAGTTTCATACAGTTTTATTAGCATAAACACTAATCACCAACAAATGCGCAAAGAGAGTTTTATCATCAATCGTAACACACTCCTACATGTTTCGACCTTGCTGGGTCATCTTCAGGGAGAAATATTTTATCATTACACTAAGGTTGCACTTTATAGTTGAGTGAGAATGTGCTGTTGACTGTGTACTGTGTTGTTTTTGGAGGCGTGAAATCTGTGCGGTCCTGGCCTGCACTGCAGTGCAGGCCGTGTGCAGGCCGGGACCGCAGAGAGTTCACGCCTCCAGTACACAGTCAACAGCACATTCTCACTCAACTGTAAAGTGCAACCTTAGTGTAAAAATAACAAAACATTTTTCCCCGAAGATGACCCAGCAGGGTCGAAACATGTATGAGTGTGTTACGATTGATGATAAAACTCTCTTTGTGCATTTGTTGGTGATTAGTGTTTTTGTATAATATAATGCACGAACATGGAACACATTAAATTACTTATCAAAAACTTGTCTTTGAACGGGAGAGTGACCTGCCACTGCATATGACTAACATGTTATACATGTATTTTTTCTTTCAAGGCAGTGTACCTCGTGATTAATCTGCGTTGAAACTGTTGGAATCATTGCGATTCGCTTCCAAAGAGGCTGTGAAGAAACGTAATTCCAGAAACATACATTTTTTTGTGGCAACTCACGGCAGGCCGTATTGCCATGCCTCACCGTCACAGTGTTACACATCACATGGCAAACTGACAAGTGATTCATATATCTGAACTCAATATCAAAACGTCACTTGGAATTTCACGAGGACAAGGAAATTTAATTTCTGTTCATCGTGCATTCAAGGCTACTTCCTCTATTCAAATAAACAACAAGGGAACCTGTAGACCTGAAACTGTGCACTGATAATCAGACGATGCGTGGTGATTTCCGGTCTATGAATAGAGTCCCTGCCCAATACGGAGTAATTTTAATGTTAAATTGTGTTCATTTGTCACATTGACGGATTCGAGTACAAATGACGACAGACACTTTATACGAGAGTGACGTAATGTTAATTTGAGTCTATTTTGCTAGAATAAGCCCAAACAACGTTCTGACAAACGTTCCGATGTCTAAACAATTTGCTCAGAAATACAAGCTTATTTCTGCAGCAGCTGAACTTTCAGACCCTTAATCATCTTTCACGGCTGAACAGTAAAATGATGGCGGATTGAAAAAGTGTATCGGTATAAGCAAGTTATGACTGTTGCTTGGACTCCCAGTTGTTTTAACGTACTTGAAAACGTTATGCTTGATCAACAAGCATTACAAAGTCACGGTGTTAGAAATTAAAAAACTGTATATGTGTGTGTGTGGCATAATATTTACGTATATATTTCACCAATTTACAGGGATTAAAATTTTAAAACCTTAACAAGGAAAAGTCAAGATAAAACTACTCCCGTACACGCCGTGAAACATAAGAACAGAGCAGATGTATAGAGCGAGCCATTCTTAATCTGGGTCGTATATTCGAGTGTTTCAGCCTTGTTTCCATGAGGAAACCCAAAAATAATTTCTTTTATGCTGAGGATCCCGTACGTATAAAATGTAAATCATAACCAAGGGACACGCGGTAGCGGACGGAGATTCCTCTGGTGTTTCCAGTTACCGGGGCAAAAATACACACGATATTTCGAGGTGTACCGGAATTTTTCGCGGTATTTCAAAATTTGTATTTATTTATTCCACCATTTCTCCCGGGAACACCTAAAGATATTCTGCCAGTGCCTACTTGGGAAACTCGGCTGTAGATGAAGAAGGAAGTGGGCAGCATCATTCACAGCCGCCTTACCAGCGGAGAAAAATCCCCGGTAGTCATTGAACGGCAGGGTGCGCGGGTGTCAAATTCGGATCGGAAATTTGGAGAACAGAAAATCCTGCAGTGCTGCAGATCGAACCACGACTGCCCGATCGGAATAGTGGTCATGCCCAAACACAACTTACTGCACGGACGACGATATCCAGGCTGCAATTACATACGAAAGCCAAAGCTTTCTAACACAGGACAGAACAGAACAGAAAGGGGCTATGATGATGATGATGATGATGATGATGATGATGATAATGATGGTGATGACTACGACGACGATGATGATGATAAACAGACAAGAAGGAAAATTTGTATGACGTGATTGACGAGCTTAAACAAAAAGTATCAGCGAGATGCAACCACTGTCCAGGCACAGAAAAACACAAAACAAAATCAAAGTGAAATACTAAAACATATTTAAGGAATTCTACAATTTTCTCAGGTACAAAAGAAAGAAAAAACGCACTACCAAATGAATACATTAAGAAATTTTGGGGAGAAATATATTGAGAAAAACGTCAGAAAAAATGAAGATGCCTACTAGACAAAAAACCAATGCCAAAATATTTTAGTATGGAATGGAGCCCAGCATCTAAGAAAAGAGGTGAAAACGGCACTGAAACAGTGCGATTTGGAATGCTCATGGAAAAGAACAGCAACTTTCTGGCTTTAGCAACTAACAGGAACAAACAAACTTTATATTGCTCATACCGTGCATAGTTATTACTCAAATACAATTCTTGTCCAACCATTGCACTGTATTCAATGTCTCTACATTACAACACTTAACAATATTTTTACATCTTAGTCTTACATGTTTCTATTCCGTAGGATTAATTAATTCTTTAATTTTTAACTTCGAATGAGTCCCTGATGATGATCCTACAGGATCGAAACATGTTGGACGAAGATATAAAGCTATTGCTATTGCAAGTATTGTAACGTAAATACATGGAACATAGCGCATTGATTGGAGAAGTCCTGTACTGTATTTGAGAAAAACACAAATATTTAGCAACACTTTTTAACAAACTGATGGAAGAATATCAAATACAGGAATAGGCTGACGACAGGAGTAAGAATTCTTATTCCAAGGAAGGAAAACACTGGAAATCAACGTATAGACCCGTGACCTGTGTGCTTACAATATACAAAAGCCACTGAAAAAGAACATTGTTATAAGTATGCTGATGACAAAAACCTGATGCCAAGAAACCGAAAGGGCCCTGCAGGGGATAAAAGGGTCGCAAAGATCACTCATAGGAAAAGCGATATTACAGGAATGTAAGAGCAGGAAGAAAACCTTACTCATGGCAGGGCCAGACCATTACATTTTGACAGTGTGATTCACAGATGGATAATCAAATACTGGGAATTAATTGCGATCAATAATAAAATAATATCCATCACTGAAAAATCATTAATTGCTGGGAAAACATTATGCGGCTATATACAGAACAGAAGCTAATAGCAACAGAAGGTACGGAAACAAAATACGAAATATTCATACGTGACTCATTATCACCACTGGTATTTTGTATTTGATTAATCCCTCTCACAGAGCAGTTGAACAACTTGAACACTGGATATAAGCAGCACGTAACAAATACAAAAATCACAATTACTTTATAATAACTGCTGACGCTGACGCTGATAGGCAAATCAGAGGCAGAGCTCCAAAAACACTTGCAAACAGTTAAACGTTCGCTGTGCAAAGTGTGCAAAAGTTTGTACTCTAAAAGAAAAAACTAGTTCAGTCGCAAAATTTAATACTTGATATCAGCAGAGAAATACAACATGTTGAACAGGGGGAAAGCACAGAATTGCCCAGGAATTGCGAAAAGTGAAGGTATGGAATATTAATAAATCAAAGAGTACTGAAAAAGGAATAGGCCTACGCCAGGAGATTAAAAGTGATTCTGAAGTCAGAGTTGAATACCATAAACAAATTGCGGCAATCGCAGCATTCGCCCTTCGAGTATCAAAACAGTTTTTGTCCAAAAACGCATCATTCGAAATCTGCCATAGGTAAGGTATTTGTAAAAGGGAAATAAGAAACTGCTTGTTACAGATTGAAGTGACATACGGAGCAGTGACAGTCAATATTGCGGAACATTTGAACACAAAATACAGAATGTAAGTATTGTTCACAGCCACGAAAGTAATCAACCAATCACGAAATCAACAATTAAATAACAGAAAAGTTTTGAAAAATTAATTAAACCAAACAAACGCAGGCTGTGACAAAAGAAAGAAGGCATACAACATAAAACGGAAGAAAAAATTTGAAAACAAAGTAATGCAGGGAGAGCATAACAGAAATAGAGGTAGATTACTAGTGATGAAGGTCCTTTTCTGTGGCTATCGAAGGGCATCTGAAAGCAGAAACTGAAAATTAATAATACCAGAACAAAGTTAGACGTTACAAACTGAAGATTATACCAAATAAGTATTCAAAATAGAAACTGAAAATGCAGGCTGTGTCAAATATGTGACGAGAAAATGTATCATCCTGTATCAGCATGTGCAGTACTGGCAAAACTATTATGTATAAAGCAAAATGTTAGAGTGCGTGATCAACGGCACTTTAACGTATGCGAGCAAATAAGGATAAAATCAGACAAGCAAAAATGATACGAGTGTATATCAAACCAATATAAACAACTCATGAGGGTGCAGTAAGCATATTACGGAATCAACAAGTGAACAGAGACAGAACCACCCCTAACAAAAAACCGGCTATCATAATCCGTAATTATAAAAGGGAAACACGTCTGTTAAGACGTTGCAATTTCAGGGTCTAGAAGTGTGACAAGGAAATAAGTAGAGGCGATTTTAAAATATAGAGACTTTACGAAGAATTACAGCGCATGTGAAATGTTAAAGGAAAAGTGCTACCAGTAATAACAAGGGCAAATGGAACTATCTCAAAGCAATTCAGAGAAGACCTGGGTAACACACCCGGAAATCACGACCTCAGCGAACTACAGAAAACAGCCATGCTGGGTACTGCACACATAATTACGAAGGTACTAATGTAAAATTACAAAACAAGCATCACAAGAAATAACATTACTAGTCCCGTAAATTGCACCTACAAAATAGCTGCAACACTTTATAAAGTAGAAACATGGTTCGTTTCAGGGGTATGGTTGTAAATACCCTAAATAAAGGCGATGGCAATGATGATGATGACGATGATGATGATAAATTACATTCATTGCTCTGTTTTGTGCCACTGGAAAGAGTGAATAAATCTGGTGCAAGCTAAGAAGTCCCGAAACCCCATAGGAAGTGACCCAGTAATTAGTCTGTACCCCCCCCCCCACGTCAGTCGATTAGTAGATATCATGTCGCTTTTGAGGTACGTGTTTAAGCCCACGCCGGTACATGTGGGATTTACGCTGGACAAATTGGCACTGCGATAGGATTTTCGCATATTTAATTGCCTTTACTCTGTCATTATCATAGTACCAATTCTCTGCACGCATTTATTTATCTATCACCGGTTCCAAGTAATCATGGCAAGTGACACCTTTGTGAAATGGCACACATAAAAATCACGAAATATTCGATCATTTAATAGTCAATTTTTATGCTGTCCATACCGTGCGCCTAATGCCGCTAAAATTATGTACTCGTATAATCACACCAACTCGTGCCCAAGTTACAAATAAAAGAATCTTAGTGAAGATATCAGTTACAATCACACACGTTTCGGCGCTCTGAATCACCGTCATCGGGGGAAAACATAAAAACACAACGTGACATTACTTCAACCACAGCTGCGTCCGAACATCTAGTGCTTTATCGCTCAATGTTTTTATGTTTCTTTCCCTGATGATGGTGCCTCAGAGCACCGAAACCTGTCTGGTTGTAACTGATATCTTTTACTACGATTCTTTTATTTGTAACTTTTGGACGAGTTGGTGCGATTATTTACCATTTAACAGTCAAATTTTGTGGAAAATCAAAGGACATTTCTATAGTGACGCAGCTCGGATGCACATAGAAAATTTGCATTGAAACCAAAAAATAAAATGATAGAATTTTTTTATTTTCACTCATGTGGTAAGCGATTACAACGCAACCTCCAAGCACCCGTGTTTTCTCATGTGTTTCGGATTAAAACGACCCCGCTTCTCAGCCGGTGTTATGGGCTCTCTCAGCAAGTCAAGTAACGTAACACGCCTAAAGTGTAGCTGAGTGAAACTTCTGAAATGTGAGCGACACCTTTGTGCCCCATGTTTATGGATCCCATTTCTACAAACCAAAGACCCGGACACTTAATAACGTTCAGGTAGAGGGGATAGAAAACAAAATATTTACCCTGTCCAAATCCCCTAATCACTAACCTACACTCCTTCCTTTCTTTTAGTGGCTGGTTTAATTCGTAAAACTCATAAATACCTTTCCTGCAAATGTGTGAATTTCAAATATTATCATGCCTTGTCACAAATGTCGTATTTTATGATTTAAAAAAATATATGACATCTGGCGTGCCGAACCGAATTTTGCGGAACACAGAGACAGAGCTTATAAAGTCGGGACTGTCCCGCGAAAACCGGGAGGAATGAGATTGCTACTCTTGGACTGAGGAAAATAAAAAAAAAAACATCTGACAGCTGGAAACTCAAATGAGAATCGAAAGCGAGGCCTTTCTATTACTGAGCAGAAGTGCTGCCCACTAAACCAGAAACTGCATTTGATGGAACTCGGATTTCAGTTCCGCAATGGACGTGACCGTTCTGGTGTTTGCGCTGAGCTGCCTTGTGCCTCAGTTAACAAGCGGATAAATTCACTGGTATGTAAATTACAGGACTGACATTGCTTTACGTCCCATGTATTACCTCGTTAGAAGTTCTATTCTTCGATCTCTTGCTTGTTGTTCCTTAGTCCATAAAATATGAATAAGGCTGACAGTAAATTTACTACGCATTTACTCTGCTAAAGGATAAATCATAATAAGACGTGCTAGTGGAACTTTACGATCTGATTCTTTTCAAAGGCATTAAGGAGCACAGCTTAAGTATAGCTCCACAACGATATACCACGACATAATTTTATGTACTATGTACATTGGCCACCCTCTGAAATACGTACAAATTCACGGGCATCAAATCAAAGGCACGTACAAACATCAAAGTGAAGGGAAAAGAGTTGCAGAAATTCACATATAACTACGTGAAAACCAGCAGTCACGTAATAATTTCACGCCTCTTTGGAATATTTCATCGCACTCTCCAGCCTTCTCATATGCGTACGCCACATTCCGTCTGTATACACAGATGAACAAATCATCACAACCGTTTGCAAATGACTGGTTACTTTAATGACGCTCTTATCCTGTTGTTCCAGACGATGTATCAGTAACCGAGTCGTTTTTAGGCGCGTTCACATACCCGTCAAATTCGCCTGTTAGCTTCGTCCTGTCCTTCCTTCAGTCAGCATGTAGAAGCGTGGTTCCCACTGGACCGATATCCTAGAAATTTGATACGGAGAGTTTTACAAAAATATGTTTAGAAAATCCAAATTTGGTTAAACATCGGGAAAAAGAATCTAGGCATTTGCACGAAGACCTAAATACCTTTTCTTGGTTCCTGCTACATAAAAGTTCCACAAATTAGCTGTCTTCGAGAGAAATGCTACCAGGTTGTTTGGATAGCTGAGGAGGTATAAGTACTACGCGAACGCGCCACAATATTAGGTTATACGTAAATTGCTTATCTTGTTTTAATAAGAGTTGTATCTTCTGTTACAAAAAGTTACCCTACCAACTTTAGTTTAGATTTTGTAAACTGTTTTAAGTTTTGTTTGTCGTTCTTGCAATGTGTTCACAGTCACGAAAAGCACTGAATTTGAGCCTGCTTTTAAACCATAAGCAATGTCATTTCCCACCATTCTATCCACAAACCAACCAAGACAAACACCACCTTACCACGCAAGAGGCGTGCAGTTCTAATACCGTCAGAGATACAAGTTTTCATTACTGTAGTTTTACTGGGTTTGTTGCGTCGCTCCAAGCACGTATGTGTGGACAACACTCGGTCTATTATATTTAGGTCATGACTTCGTCCATCCGCTTCCTTTCTAACTCATATCATTATTCCACAATCTATTCTGTGATACTAAGAGCACTACACTACAAATAAATTTTTACCCACTTTATGTAGTATTTCGTAAACACACAACACTGAACGATCCCACTTCCAGCAGCAAGCAGTGTGTTACGTAGAGTAGACAGCCCGCATCTTCATATTCAAAAAGTAAAGGCATCCCTATACAGGTCTAAGGCCAAAGGGGGAGTAGAGGTATAGCTCTAACCTTTCGTTAGCCTCGGCGCTAGAAGGGGGTGGTGTGGTCAGAACAACGCTCCCGCTGGTTTACCCCCGGGAAAGGCCCGGTACCCACTGTACAGGAGGATGGGTGGGCCCCAGTGTCGGTCTGAACTGGTGCGGAAAATCTCGCCCCTACAGGGACTCGATCCCAGGACCGTCCAGCCCATAGCGGGTCGCTATACCAATTACGCTATCCCGGCCCACATCTTCACTTGTAAATCGCCCAAAAGTTTCAATTTAAGTGGCTAAGTTGTTCATCTCGATTCGCTCCTGTGCTGCGTCGTCTTACCGGATATTAGAGTAGGCCCACACATCATCAGTTGCAAATGGCGGAAGTAGCGATCAATTACGTCACATCACATAAAGTAACTTGACATGGGTGACAAGAAGTGTCTGCTGCAGGAAGTGGAAGGACTGCCATCAACCCTCTAAATCTCAGAGCTAACTACATGTACTACCAGGTCTGCATGATTAGACTCTGTATTTTTGCCACAGAGTGCATGCTTTTCCTGTGATACCCAAAAGAAAAAGCCATTAGGCCTAATTCCCTAAACGTTTGGTATTCGTAGCAGAGAGGTAATTTTCTTCGTCTTCTTGTTCTTATCAGTCTGACCTCTTCTGTTTACTCATTATAAGTGTAGAGGGTTACTTTTTTACCTCATCACAATCAATAACACAAACACACACACACACTCGGTAGGACTCCTCCGGACGAGGGATCGGCTATTCGCAGCGACCTCTACCTGAAAGCACACAACACACACAAGACAGGCAGCCATGCACCTAGCGGGATTCGAACCCGCAATCCCAGCAAGCGAGCGGCCGCAGACCCACGCCTTAGACCACGCAGGCACCGGGATCGACTGTCTGTGATCTGAACTTGATTAATACCTTTTAGAGTAAGTTCATAATTCAGAGTTTTAATGAGTCAGAAGAAAAGGTAGGTGTCAAATGTGTTTTATAGAACTTTCAGATTTTAAACTCTGTATTAAATTTCTTCTTCTTTACAGCGTTGTATTCCTGCAGGTGGACACAATATTTCATTGAAACCTACTGCCTCCATCTTAAAACATTGGAAGTAATCGTATTGTTCGGACAGCTGGATTGGTTAATACTTACATACCATTTTCAAAGGACTGAGTACAACAAGGTGTGTCCCAGTAAGGAATTAGCATATTTCTTTTCAATAAGGAACAAAATTATAAGGTACTGCAAGAAGGACTGGAACAGTTACGAGACGCTGACATACTCAGACTCAGATTAGCTGATTGTCTCGCTTAGCTGTTGTCAAATAACTAAAGAAACTGGCTTTAAGTATATTCGTTTCTCGTAGTCGGGGTAACAGAACTAACATGCGACGTATATTTGCACATTACCCATCTTAGGGGTGATAAATAAAGAAAAATAAAGCAATCGTGGAATAGTATTTGATGGAGGAATGAGGAAGTCCTCGGACAAAAACCTGTCCCAGTGACACTTCGTCTGACACAAATGTCGCGTGAAAAGTCGTGGTATTGCAGTGTGGCCTCAGAGGTAAAGTATCGAGGATTAACTGCCTTGAGTTACGGAATGTCTCAGATGTACTTTTCTACTGCGATTTGTTTGATGAACTCTGATACCGTCATTTTTTGCGCAGTTCTTAAAACTTAGTGACTATCAACAACCTCAAGCGGAAAACATGAAATTCGCTAAAGGTGCAGATTTAAGGATAACACATTTTTTGGGGGCTCGTAACGTACTGCGAATGGTTTCGGTGTTTATTATGGCGTGATACCCACGTTTGTGTATCGTAGTCCACTTCTTCCCTTATTTAAGCAGACTTAGTAGCCAAAGCCGAGCTGTAAATGCATAAGACTTACTGTGAGCCAGAGTCACGCCAGGACTGACCGCCAACGTCTTTCATCTTGCTGCTGAGTCCTCCTTAGGAATCACGAGCAGAAAGTGCTGGGCGCTCTCACTGACGACAGAGCAGGTCAACGGACGACCATTAAGGGTATGATACATCACGAAGAAATCTCTGAAACTTCGTCAACCATTACGAAGCATTAAAAAGTATTTCATTTTCGTTAATTTATCCGTTTTATTTGTTGCTGTTTAATCAGTTCAGTTGAAATAACATCGGGAAGTAATCTAAGGAAAAAAACCGAAAATTCTTACACGTCACATTTTATCTTAAAATTGGTGTCATGGTTGCTATATTTTAGAGCACAATCTGATTATAAAACAGGCAGGAAATAAGTCACGTGGCATTAATTAATCGAGCCACATTTCTAAAGCTACTTTTATATAATTATTAGGCTTCTAAGGTATTACAAAAACACGGTGTTTCTTTCATCGTATCCCTGAGGGCGGCAGCATTACCGCATAGAAAATTTGCGTCTTCCGATACATACCTTGATAGGTGGTGTGCTAAGGAACACGACAAAAGATATATCCTACATATAATAATCTACGGCTCTGCGGAGTGACTTTTACCCTTGTTGCTTCTGTTCCTATGTCTACTTAAAAAAAGGCTCCTCTCTGATAATTTACATTCCCGTCTTCTTCTTCTTCTTCTTCGTCTTCTTGTTCTTCTTTTTCTTCGTCTTCTTCTTCTTCTTCGTCTTCGTCTTCTTGTTCTTCTTCTTTTTCTTCGTCTTCTTCTTCTTCTTCTTCTTCTTCGTCTTCTTGTTCTTCTTCTTTTTCTTCGTCTTCTTCTTCTTCTTCTTCTTCTTCTTCGTCTTCTTGTTCTTCTTTTTCTTCGTCTTCTTCTTCTTCTTCTTCGTCTTCTTGTTCTTCTTCTTTTTCTTCGTCTTCGTCTTCTTCTTCTTCTTCTTCTTTCTCGGCGCCACGACACTTTGTGAGTTCTGGCCTGCTCAGTGATCCGAATTTGCATCCAACACACGGAAGTCTAGCACCTGAAATCCTTCTATACTAACACGTTTGTACAGGTCAATGTAATGACAGCTGTGTGTTTCATTGGACACGTGTCTGTGTATAAGCTTTAGGCTTAAAGACACCTGCGTTTAAGAGATTCTCAACCCTTCCATAAAGAGGGCATTCCACTTCCCCCTCCCGATGGCGGCTCCTATACACCCAGGCTGCGGCGGCTTGCGCTTAGCGACTCGTCCACTAAAAAGGCTATAGCTCTAAAAAGAACGTTTCAGGACAGCAAGTCGAAAACCACTCAGATATTTCGACTTTTCCTTTCCATGTATTCTGCGCATTCAGCAAATGCGTTTTCAGCATTCCCAAAAGTGTTAGTGTGGTGCGGGTCAAGACAGACACAATATGAGCTGCTAATATTCCAAACCAGCTAATGCACTTTATTCACATTAAATTGTTGAGAAAAATGCCCCTACATGTTTCGAACCATCGCAGGGTTCATCCTCAGGGAGTCACACAATCACTAATCACACTCACTACCACAATACGATAAAAAACGTAGTCACAACTTAAAATGCAACTGTTGTGTTGGGTTTTCTTATCATATTGTGGCAGTGCGTGTGATTAGTGATTGTCTGACTCCCTGAGGATGAATCCTGCGATGGTTCGAAACATGTAGGAGCATTTTTGTGAACAATTTAATGTGAATATGGCGCATTAGTTGGTTTGTGATAATTTCTATCCAAGACAACGCACGGTGTGAATATAAAATTCTTACATTCCAGTTTGGTTATGCCCCTGCATATTTAACCAGTATGCCCGCACTTTATGGCCTCTGCTTTTGCCAAAACATGTTCTTCCACTGAGGAAGGCTGCAATAACCCATAGGCTAGTCTAGCCATTAGCTTAATTTTCTAGCATTCAAAGATATAGAGTTTGATTGCAACCCTCAGCGCAAACTAACTCTAGTTAACTACGCCTAGGGACAATTAACTGCAAACTTTTATAGGCATGTCAGATACTGAGTACACCTCAGAGAGTGGACAGTGTCTAATATCATACTGGTAAGCTTAATCGACAACTGGAAAGTATTTTTCGGTAATTCTTAATGTGTGAGGATTTTTACGGAGTCCAATAATATACCTACGTGCAACTCGTATAAAAATCAAGCACCAATGTTTGTTGTTCTAAAATGAAGAGCCGCCACCACGAACATTGGAATAACGAATGTCACTTCAGATGATGGAAGCAGCGAGTTACGCCAGGTTGACAGATTTCAGCAGGTGAAATGACAAGACTTTATCGATCCAGTTTTATTTTTCAGACTAAAAATTCAATGTCTAAGAGACAAGAATATTCCCACTAGCACAACATATGCACGCATGGAAAACTACATCCTCCAGCGGATATTTTGACGGCATATCCCCCCATGTTACATTAACGAACTTCGTTAATTTGGGTGATGTGCACATTGACCGCATGTTCTGCTCTGCGAGAAATTTTGGAGCCCATCAATTATTCGAAAAGCCTTCAGGTGTTCAATATATGTACATGACTTTTACATTGTTTACGCTGCCATGAGTAATTACAGTCTTTGACATGGGCCAATCACATCTCCACGAAATCGAATGTAGGGAGAGAGTTAATTACTTTAAAAGTTATTTCTGAATCGGAACAGATTGGATGGCCCAACTCGTTAAGACTATAAACAGACGTTTACATCTCCAGAAGCTACCAATAACTGGATTCTCTGTGATCATATAGAATCATTCTGCGACGATCAGTTCGTCGCAATGGCCTCATTACGTAGTATGAGAATACAAATTACCGTCGAATTGGTAGCTACACAAATATCAGTTCGGAGACCGGCCGTTTTGACTTGGGATTTTGCGTGGTATTACTGCGTCTGTCTGGATAAATATCGGGATGGAGGCCATGATAAGCAGCAAGTTTCGCTTTTTAGCTTCATAGAAAGATACAGACAAAAAGCCATCCCGCTACAGGGCTTACAGCAATTATACTTCGTTGGCTTCTGAGACGGAACAGACAAACCTGCCGGTAGCTTTACACCGTCCACTCAGTGCACGTAATATCACAATAATATATATCACACACCAACTGGTGCACAAAAATTATAAATACATAAAATAACCTTTGTAGAAGGCTTTAATCACGTCCCAACATGTTCCGGTGAGTCGACAGCACCATCCTCAGTGGATCATAGAACACTAACTAACTAACTAACTAACTAACTAACTAACTCACTAACTCAGTAACTAACTAACTAACTAAATAACTAACTAACTAACTAACTCACTAACTCAGTAACTAACTAACTAACTAACTAACTAACTAACTAACTAACTGACTGACTGACTGACTAACTCCATGGGGCACAGGCCTTCTTCAGAAGCTAACAGTTTCTCAGCTAGTCAAGCAATTATCCGCATTTTATGTAACCCGGAGACTCATTACCGCATTCGTAAGAGCCCGCCACCTGTCCCTATCCTGAGCCAGCTCAATCCAGTTCATGCTCCCCATCCCACTTCTTGAAGATCCATTTTAATGTTATCCTCCCATCTACGCCCGGGTCTCTGAAGTGGTCGCCTTCCCTTAGGTCACCCCACCAAATTCCTGTATGCACCTCTCCCCTTCCCAATACGTGCTACATGTCCCGCCCATCTCATTCTTCTCGATTTGATTACCCGAATAATATTTGGTGATGAGTACAGGTCATTCAGTTCCTCGTTATGTAGTCTTTTCCAATCCCCTGTAGCCTAATCCCTCTTAGGCCCAAATATCCTCCTCAGCACCCTATTCTCGAACAACCTCAGTCTTTGTTCCTCCCTCAGTGTGAGAGACCAAGTTTCACATCCATACACAACAACAGGTAAAACTAGAGTTCTGTATACCCTAATCTTTGTGTTTTTGGATAGCAACCTGGAAGACAAAAGATTCTGCACCAATGATAGCAAGCATTCCCCGACTTCAACCTGCTAAATAAAATACACAGTTCAGCTTAAAATGCTTATCACAACACTTTTAGACGCCGTGTGGTGAAATGATATTCTGCCCTTGGTGGCTTTTAAAGTTGTTTTAGATAAAAGCAGAAGCGTAAAAGATTCAATTTCAGTTGTTAAAATTGTTAACACCGCTCACTAGCACACGATGCTGAAATGCTGACACACATTCAAAGGTAAAGAATGTAGTTATGGGGTACAAGCATTACGTACTCCGTTTTGTTCTGTAGCTGGATTCGTCCAGAGCGTACAAGATGTTGCAGTGTAGACGATGCGGTACCAACTGTCGGTAGTAAACTTTACCTCCCACCCTCATTGTCGTATATGCAATTCACTACTCCGGTTCGTAAAAGTGCGGAATAATGCCGGATACCTTATTTCCAACATTACACCCAACAAAGATTTGAGCTACCATGTCGAGAAAATTGAAAGGAGCCGGTGTTGTGAAAGAGGTCCTTGTCGTGTCCCTGCGCCGGGACGTCCCTGTGGTAGCAGAGGCACGTTCGGCAGATAGCCGAACGGTGGAATTACACTGCTCCGACTGTCGATTCTTGCTGTTTGGTGGTGGGTCAGTTGTCGTCAGGGTTTTAGAGCCCACAACATTATCCAGTGTGAATTATATGGGTTTTGGTGAGTGCATCTGAGCAACGTTACCCCCAGTTTCTTTACGGCTGGGCGGACGTGTTACTGCTCTGAGCAGAAAATTGTTACAATACCTGACTGCATTTCACATTAAAAGTCTTTTGTAATTTGCATAATAAGAATATTTACAATGAAATCTGAAAAATTCTAGTTGCGCGGGAGCATTTCAGGTACTGCGCCGCCGCGCACCCGCGCAGCTTAGAAGGAACATTGCCTCTGAGATGGTGATAATGCTGCGGAAAGATTCGTGGTTAAGACGAGTGCAGGACAGCAGCGGATTTATACCAGATGCTTCACAGTTGCGACGTGATCTCGCTGACGAGTATCGAAAGAGACTCGTGGTCTCCCGCATTCACATTCCAGTTACACTGAAATCTCAAAACCCAAGACTACAACTGCCGCCTCCATCCTTCGCTTCTGTTCTCGTCTTCTTACACCAGTACATAAAATTAACCCTCTTCTTCCCAACTCTGTGTTCCACACATCTTTCACCTAAGGGGGGAAGGGGGGAGGGGGCGTATTGTGTCCGGTTTCCAAGCGGTACAAAAAAGAAAGGAAACCGCTCCTCTCCACGGCTCAGCAACACAATATCACACACGTGAGGAAATCTATACAGGGCCGGCACAGACGCAACTCTGAATTTTAAGGAACGTCGCCAGTCAGTGTTTGAGGTGTGCAATATGTGGACAGTGAGCCAGAGGAAGCCAGTTGATTCTAAACTATACGGCTGCGAGATGCATTTTTGTGAGTGTGTTATTTTAAAGCAAAGGATTTCAAATAGCCAATTATGCTATCCTTTACCCCAGAGATCTTCTACAACCGAACGCTTTGTTTTTGCACAAGAACACTGCCAGCAGCAACACCGAAAACTTTATTACAATCCAATGTGTTTACACACTTCTTGAATAACACATAAAATTCCCCCGTCTTCATTTTACGTGTTATTCTCATCCGCCTTAAAATACCATTTTCATCACAATTGTTACCTTATTAATCGTCACACTCTTCCTTTCGTTGCTATTATAGTAAAAGGTTTCCAAAATCTCAACATCTGTAACCTTTCCTTCAACATTGTTTTACAACTATTTAATTACCAGTCCTTCTATAGGTATCGTATTCGTCGTAATAGTCGTCGTCGTCGTCGTCGTCATCATCATCATCATCATTTCATCATCACGATCACCACCACCATATTAACTCTCTCCCCTTTCTTCTTCCCTGCTCCTTTTGCAGTTTCTTCTTCCTAAGCTTTGTGATTCTGCTACCCCCTTCTTAATTAAACATCATGTTAAAGAGTACAAAATTCCTTCTACATGCTTTGAATTTTCCGCTTTCAACGAAGAGGCTAATTTTCTGGCATGAGCATTTTGTGGTCTTCCTCTGGTTTGTTATTCTCATTAAGGCACATCACATAAATCACTAAGAACTTTCACGATATTCTCCTAAATTTGCAACTGCAGTCAACCTCCCGTTCGACGGTACACAACATAAAACGTCGTTAGTAATTCAGTACGCATTGTAGTCCGCGCGCATTTTAATGTCGACATAGCACTGACGATAACAGAGCCTGTAGAAGGACGAAACTTGAAATTAATGCCAATGCCGTCGACGTTTCACTTAATTAAATACATAAATCATAAACACATAAAGGTAGGCGTTTATTGAAAAGAATATTTACATATACCCGGAATTTTTCAAGCCTAAAGTGGCCATCCTTAGGAGAACACCTTGATCAGCCTAGGGTGTTTAATTAGCCTACATTTCAACCAATACACTTTTTTCATTTTCCTTTGGCACAACAGCCCAAATCGGACCTAGACCGCCTCCTCTTGGAGGTTTTTAGATCACACTCAGACGCACCACACTCGGTAGGATTCCTCTGGACGAGTGATCAGCCCGTCGCACAGACCTCTACCTGACAACACACAAACATTTACAAGAGACAAACATCCATGACCCCACTGGGACTCTAATCCACAATCCCAGCAAGCGAACGGCAGAAGACCCACGCCTTTAACCACGCGGCCACTGGAATCGGCAATCTATATACTTAGAAAGCGTGTATTGAAGCGTTCCACCTGAGCATAACCACTTCACTACTGTCGTACATCTGGGGATATATTATTGCTAGCAGTCACTAAACATACGTACCAATGTGTTTTGTGATTTATTTCTTACTAAGTGCTAGGCAACTGCAGCCACGTCATTTTCAATCTTAATCGTCATCTAGTGAACTGATGTACAAAGGCAACACATTTAAAAGTTTAATGTTTCAAATCCCGCAAGCGGCGCTGATTTTTCCTGTCTTTTATTTTTTTGCGACAGCCAGCCTCGCGACTTCAAATTGCAAGAACGCCTCGGCGTCTCCAGAAGTTTTGCTAACTTATGTTAGGATTAGTTCTGTTGCGGAACAGGCGGGTGGATTAATGCAAGAGAGAAAGCAACAGACGCTTTAAAATATAAAGGCCAGGCAAAAACAACAGGTTTAAGAAAACATTAAAGCAAAGTAAATACCTTCTGAGAATAAGTAATATATATGTTACACAAAAGAGGGCTGGCTTTGAAATCTGCAACTATAGGCTACACTTGTATTCTGTTTTCAGTTCTTTATGGCTAAAATAAATGCCTTTTAATTTCATGGAGTTTAATGTAGAATTTTTGAGAAATGTTCATTAAAATATTCATGTGTAGAACTGGTACAGCTAAGGGAATGTAGCTAATTGTGCAGGAGAAAAGATGAAAAAAAAATATATAAAAAATTTGGTCGTTGAATATGAAGAAATTCAAAAGTGTTCATAGCATCCTGACGAGCTACGGGCGTGCTGAATACCTTGAGTCGCCTCTCTAAAACTGTAGAAAATTTGAATGAAAAATGGTTTGGAAGGCATCAGAAAATTACCCTACTGCCTTTCTGCAGATGAATAGTAACACAACAGTCATATGCATGTTTGTATATAGACAGGAATATTAGAATTATTAGAAGTTTAACGGAAAATCAAGTAAGGGAAACTGACATGGCAAAAATAATTTTCGGCAGAATTGTAGTTTCATGCAGAATTAAGGATCATAAAGAAATGAGTATATCAGAAAATAAATGGAAAAACAGGTATACGGGGAATAAATTTAGACTGACAACCTAAATACCTAGACTCGTGTGTAGCAGGCGAGCCTTTATTCCTAAATACCTAGACTCGTGTGTAGCAGGCGAGCCTTTATTCCTAAATACCTAGACTCGTGTGTAGCAGGCGAGCCTTTACTCCTAAATACCTAGACTCGTGTGTAGCAGGCGAGCCTTTATTCCTAAATACATTTTTCATTAACGGAGTTTAAGAAGGTGCAAGAGACGTCCGACAGAATGATGGAGTGAAACTTTTAATGCTGGCTATGATAGTGATGACAGATTTTAAGAGATAAAAAGAAATATAAGCAAGCAACAGCAAGACAAACAAGTGTAGCTGCCGTTACGCCAGTAAAATAACAAACCAATTGAAGCAGGCAATAAAGGGCAAAGGAAGTGCGCCATATACCAGTAACATACAGACTAAGACAAACAACGGAAAAGAGAAGCGTGCCTTGCACTAGTATTACAAAGATTAATACAAGCAGAGATTAAAGCAAAAGAGAAGCCTGCCTACACCAGTAGTAAGGTATAAAGATTAATACAGATAATAACGCAAAAGAGAAGCCTGCCTTAAGCAAATAATAAGTTAGACAGGATAATACAAGCACAATAACCCAAAACAGATCGTGCCCTACACCAAGGATATAAAGAGTAATGAATGAACAAAATCGTACATGATACTTTGTATTATGTGTTTCGAATGTTGTGAGTTTTGTATTTTGGGTTGTATTTTGTTTTTTATTTATTTATTTTTATTATTTATTTTTTTTATTTAGTCATTGCCACCAGAAATTATCACCAGCAGTGCGGTGTTACTGGCTATAGCTCCCCGCGCTGCAAGGAATGCCAGAAGTGACAATTCCACAAATAACTGT
>BLKM01006599.1:0-56060 GCA_013340265.1 Coptotermes formosanus
TACGTAATACATACATACATACATACATACATACATACATACATACATACGTACATACATACATACATACGTACATACCTAATACATACATACATACATACATACGTACATACGTAATACATATATACATACATACATACGTACGTACGTACATACGTACATACATACATATATACATACATACATACATACATACATACATACATACATACATACATACATACATACNACATACATACATACATACATACATACGTACATACGTAATACATACATACATACATACATACATACGTACGTACGTACGTACGTACGCGCACGCGCACACACACACACACACACACACACACTGAAGGTGACAGCTGTGAAGATGAAGGCACGCTGAGGGTAGCTGCTTACTGCTGTCGCTCTATCAAGAAGCACACACTTGAGGCTGTGTTCCGTTTCGGGACCAACACAGTGGGGAAAATAAAGTGAAGAAATCGGAAGTCGTTCGTAGGGGCCTACCTAATTTTGTAAACCATGTATTTGCTTTTCGCATTTTTCACTCTGCTGGCTCTGACATTTTAAACTATACAATTTAGTACTTATTACTGCCTATTTCAACCGACCTCGCCCTTTTGGGTTACGGGGAGCGCTTGCGAACTTAAAAGAATTTCGCAGAATCCCACACGAAAATAATTATGTGTTTGGTCTATGTTAATAAGGCACGTAACAAAACAACCCTCATAAGCGCAGTGACTGTTATGCAGGAATTTACACTGTATGTATCGCGGCAACAAATATAGTTCCAAAAATAATAATATATATTTGAAATATATTACTTAATTTTAAAAACATATGTTTGTATGCCCCTTGATGTAACACCCTCTGCCTTCGGAACTCTGCGTTCCGGACCATGGAAGGGGCGTCTTCCCTTCTTTGTCGCTGTACTCATCACCAATATTATTCGGGTAATCAAATCGAGAAGAATGAGATAGGCAAGCCATGTAGCACGTATGGCCAAAAAGGGAGGTACATAGAGGATTTTGGTGGGGATACCTGAAGGAAGGCGACCACTTGGGACACCCAGGCGTAGATGGGAGGATAATATTAAAATGGATCTTTAAGAAGTGGGATGCGGTATGGACTAGATTGAGGTGGCTGTGGATAGGGACAGATGGCGGGCTCTTGTGAATGCGGTAATAAACCTCCGGGTTCCATAAAATGCGGGGAATTTCTTCCCTAGCTGAGAAACTCTTAGCTTCTCAAGAAGGCCTCTGCTCCGTGGAGTTAGTTATGTTTGTATGCCCCTTTGTGGAACACCCTCTGGCTACGGAACTCTGCGATCCGTAGCCAGGAACGGGCGTCTTCCCTTTTTTTTTTGTCGCTCTGATTGCTCACATTGCTTGAATCCAGTAGGTACAATCGGCATCCCTCTTTCCCCTTATCAGTTCACAGTATTTTTTTCCCCCTGTGGCGCTACAGCCAAGCTCTGCCCTAGGCCGACACTTTGTAGCGGTTTCTAAATCACACACACGGTCAGACACACACACACACACACACACACAGCCGGTGGAACTTCTCTGGACGAGGGATCGGCCCGTCGCAGAGACCTCTACCTGACAACACACAACACTCACAAGAGACAAATATCCATGACCTCCGGTGGGATTCAAACCCACGATCCCAGCAATCGAGCGGCCGCAGGCCTACACCTTAGACCGCGCGGCCACTGGGACCCATTTCACAGTATACCTACTCGTAGTTCTGTCATTCGTGAAGACAGGGCAGAACACTCCTCCGAATTTTTAGTGTCAGTCTACGAGCCTACATGGCAAGAAATTGTCTGAAAAACTCCCGCCCTGAAAGCTTGAGAAGCTATACGATATACAACACCGATGGTGTTTCCTCATACGCGCTGTATACTTACTTGTGCTGGTTTAACCCTTTAAAGACGAAGCGTGTCTGTTTTATATAAGGACCCAGTGCGTACCGCGCTGTAAACACTCTCCACTTCGGTTATAAAAACCAATCTCTTAATGTTTTATAAGGCAAAAGTTGCTGTTTGTTCTGAGATCCGTACAAAACACATAAACGCAATGTGGGCACCACGCAGAATTTTTTAATATTAAACCTGGCGGTACATAAAGTTACCGCTAGGATTTAAAAGGTTAAGAAATTTGCTTTCTTTCGGAGTCCCTACAGGCATGTGAGATCTGGGGATTTCGGTCCACCCGAAAAACAGGCGTAACGGTTTCACGTCTGGCGTCATGTTTTCTCGTTGTAGCCTTGTTAACATGTGGCTGATGAACATGCTTCATATCCATGTACATTCAATGCATTTAATGTGGTAATGATATATGATAGATATTTCTTATAGTTGGATTCGATTGAATTGCCTTAAGTTAGATTCCAGTTTCGACTTCTGTGTAAAGATAACACAAATTCTGGTTTTAGAAAAGACGGTGTCAATATTGAATTATATATTGGCCTATACATTGTGAAGGAAAGGAAAATCCAACTGACACCCTGTTTCATGTAATTTGAAGATTACTGTACTCTGGAATGTTGCACTCTTCATTCTGTTACGTGTACACCGAAGTTCCGGAGGAATTTTCTTCCTCCATTGTCATGGCAGGTAGTGAAGGCAATAGGTTCAACTGAAAAGTGTTCAGAAACTCCAACCAAAAGGCTAGCTTCTGGATTTAAAACAAAATTGTTATTCTGAAAGTTCACCGTTTTTCTTATGGAAAAATTTCTGCGCTCTGTATGTAACTGTGAAGCCGTGACGCATACGCTAGGGACTGTTTGTTTTTCATTTCGTGGCAGCAGATGACAAAAAAAATTGCTGAGGAAATGGCGGGCAACATTAATTCTAGATATCCCCTAAAGGGTGAAAACGACATGATTATGATGCTTTTCGAAGAGACCTTGTGAAAACTAGAACATTTGGAGATAATGTCAAGGTTTAAAGACTAATACAACCTGAATTGTATTTAAAGATTTAGCTCGTACCGCGCAGTAAACACACTGCCTCTCAGTTATAGAATCCGATATATTAACGCTGTATAGCGATATAATCGCTGTTCGTTCTGAGGTCCGTGCTTGTAACTTGAGTTTGGGCAACTAAAAACCCAGGTATAATAGGACAGAAATCTACCGCGGTCATATAGTGTACTACTTGAGAATCTCGCTGAGGATGACCCAGAAGGGCCGAAACATATAGGAGTGAATTAGCATAAAATAGAGAAATAAAACTCAACGTGAATTTTGTTGGTAATTTTTCCATTGTTTTTATGATCTAATGCAAGTAGATGAAACACATCAGATTTATTTCTGTAGAAGTTAAGGTACGTAGGAATAACTCAACCAAAATTTCCGTGTTTTGTGACCACAACATGTATTTTTAGGATATTCCTATGTACTTCGAAACAAATTCTAGTGTAGCACTGCAAACCACGTAAGGTAAAATCCCGCATTCTTTAAATTTCATTGTTTGTAACAGGGACAAATAACATACGGGATCCCACGGGGATGTTCAAGTGTTACTACAAAGTCTGAGATTTCCGCGTGTATATTTTCAATTTTCCCTACACAATAAAAGGAAAGTGTTGTGACAAACATGTAAATACGTATTTACAGTATTTGACGGAATTGCAAATATTGCTGCCTCTAATACCGCTGTATGATATTTTGATTTACTATGCCTACAGCTTCGTACAAGAAAGTTAAGTGAAGCAAAATTCAGGTTAGGTTTAAAATTTTCCGATTTTTTACACTGAACGTTCCGTTGTGATGTATATATTACAATGTATTATATATTTACCATTCATCAACAACACAACTATTTTATGTTTTATCACACCAGTTACACGAGGAACTTAATGACCTGTACTCATCGCCCAGTATTATTCGGGTAATCAAATCGAGAAGAATGAGATGGGCGGGGCATGTAGCACGGATGTGGGAAGACAGAGGTGCATACAGGATTTTGATGGGGAGACCTGAGGGAAGGCGACCACTTGGGAGACCCAGGCGTAGATGGAATGATAATATTAAAATGGAGCTGCAAGAAGTGGGATGGGGAATGGATTGGATTGAGCTGACTCAGGATAGGGACAGGTGGCGGGTTGTTGTGAAGGCGGTAATGAACCTCCGGGTTCCATAAAATGCGGGGAATTTCTTGATTAGCTAAGAAACTGTTAGCTTCTCGAGAAAGCCTGTGCTCCATGGAATTAGTTAGTTAGTTAGTTAGTTAGTTAGTTAGTTAGTTAGTTAGTTAGTTAGTTAGTTAGTTAGTTAGTTACACGAATACATTTTTCAGCTACCAGGTGGTAATCTTCTGGCCATTAAAATACATAAAAGTAAAATTACAATTGTAACTTAAGTTTTGTCAGGTTAGATTGAGATGTCAAACTTTGTGTAACTCTTTTGATAAAATATAATGTATAGATTGTTGATAGTGATTGGTAAATACCTTTTAATGTTTTATTAACACTTTGAACAGCGCTGCCACAGTTTGGGGTAACTGACTGACTGACGGACTGACTTTACGGTGCACAGTTCTTACTTATCTACCTAAGAAATTCCATGCATGTGAGATATTTGGCGCCGATCCCGGGGCCCGTGTGGTCTATGGCTTAGGCCTGCAGCCAATCGATTGCTGGAATCAGGGGTTCGAATCTCGCTTAGGGCATGGATATTCGTCCCTTCTCTTTGTTGTGTGTTGCATAGGTAGCGGCATCTGTGACGAGCTGATCACGCGTCCAGAGGAGTCCTACTGGTTTGTGTGTGTGTGATCCAGAAACGTTAACAATGAGGCGGCCTAGGTCCGAGTTGGGTTGTAGCGCCAAAGAAGAAGAAGAAGAAAAGCAGAAAAAGATATTTCAGGCTTCCTTTCCGGTGTACATGAGGCTTTCGCTCTTGTCGCATGCTAAGCGGTGTAGGTTGACATTTCGTTACCGACGTCTCGAGAGAACCTATCCGTCTCATCCTCAAGTGTCAAGCAGCCTAAATTGGACGTATACGTTATACTGAAACGTCAGTACAACTACAAACCTACACTAAGTAACATCCAAGAAGAACGTACGCCTCATATTCGCTGCACTTTTTGACATCCGAAGTTTCATACTCCGCTCACAAGAGCTCGCCACTTGTTCTATCATGCAGATGAAAGGAGTCGACGCTTCCCATCCTGTTTATTTAACATTTTAAAGCCTAGCGGTAACTTTACGTACCGCCAGGTTTAACATTAAAAAATTCTACGTGGTGCCCACATTGCGTTTATGTGTTTTGTACGGATCTCAGAACAAACAGCAACTTTTGCCTTATAAAACATTAAGAAACTGGTTTTTATAACCGAAGTGGAGAGTGTTTACAGCGCGGTACGCACTGATTCCTTATATAAAACAGACACGCTTCGTCTTTAAAGGGTTAAAATACATTTTAGCGTTATTCTCCCATCTATGACAAAGATAAAACGACGTGATATCGATATAAAACCTTTCAATATCAAATATCGTTTCATATCTTTTGACATCCGTAGTGTGTGGACTCGCTGCTCGGTGACCTTCATATGGCCTGTGTCACGTAACAGAACATTGTGCCATCATACGCGACGCATTGACAATTGGCACGTAGATGCGCTTCGTGTGAGACACAGCTGCACGTGGTACACAGCCGTTACAGTCTGATGTGAACACAAAAGCTGACGCAATTCACATGGATACTGACGTCAGGCTAGCCGTCACTTTTAAGGGAAACCCATTCTCTGCAATGCAGTTCGACATGCACCCTTCACACTGACGCGAAGAGGACGTGGAGTGGTCACTAAGTTCTCTGAATATATGACAAGTGGTATTGGGCACGCTTTGTTGAACGTCTTGTTGGTTTTGTAAACTGAAGTGCGAGAGACGGCCTAGAAATTAGACATACTTCTTATGTTAGTGCTGGAAAAATTCAAGATCCTGCACCAGAATAGGGACCTGGGATAGTGATTAGCAACAGGCTGGACGACAAAGGTGTTATGGTTCGATTCCCGACTGAGGCAATAGAGTTCTTCCTACCCAAAAGCTTTCAGACAGCCTGTGGGGTCCACACACACACAATACCCCGGAAACAAATATCTTATCCGAGGTTATCCCCTGCTTCAGCTATTCCCGCCAAGTGAATTCCACGATCGCTTCTAAATCCCTTCCTTTAACCGTTCATGATTCCGATAACGTCGGTTGATTTTCAAGACACGCGATCTTTTGGGATCTTAAGCAGCGTAGAACTGTGATTTCGTACCGACGTTTCCGGGCAACCTATCGGTCCAATCTTCAACAGCCAAGGAGTCCAAGAATTTTGGATATGAAACTGTTGTCCCGAAACGTCGGTACGGAATTCTACGCTGCGTAAAATCCCAAAAGAATGCAGATCTCGTTTACAGCTCTGCGAAAGCAAGAGCTCACTCATCGCTTGAGTGTTGTTACTATTTGCCCTTCGACAGGACCGGTGTTCAATTCTCGAACCAGAAATCGGCAAATCACTTTTCGTTTGGGTCCCATTTCATAAAGAAATATATTTTTGTTTTCTGCAAAGGGTCCAGCCCGGCTATGGGGCCCAACCATCCTCCTACTCAATACCTGCAAGGGGTTCTGTCGTCAGGGGTAAAGCAGGAAGAGAGTGAAGCTGTGAATGACAAAGCCTCGGAAATTATTTCTGCCTCAATCATCAGAGGTTTTTGTGACAAGTGACAGTTATTTTACAGGTGGGTGTCAGAGTCCTGGGTTCTTGTCCCAGAGCCCACAAACAGGGGGAAACTTTTGTGGGGTCTCACGTACCCTCTCCCTACCTACGGCCATATAGGCTTAATGTGAAAAATCTGGGTCGAACAGCTCAAATTTTATCAGCATTAGAATTATGTCTTAATGAGTAACCAAGAGCCATGACTGTCTTATGTTACATAATTTACTAACTTATTCACAAGTTCTGCCTTCCAAAAGGCTGAGACCTTTGCAACTTGACATCACATTGCCTGTAGGCTAACAATCTGAACCGCTAACGTTTCTCCAGGGTGAACTTCCTGCAACATGAAACCTTGTATATGTAAAAATGATATTGTGCTAATTTTTTCTCGTTCATTTGCGTGGCAGAAAAAGAGAGACAGAGAGCAGGAAGAGTTTTTCTCTTATTCTCTCCCTTCTGCTTACTCCGTGTTTCATCTACGTGTACAGTATACATATTTAAACCGTTATGTTCTGAAACTACAGTTTATGTTCTGTCATCGCATTACGTGGGAAGTAACTCCAATTTTAGTGTAAAGAAAATCTCGCATCCAATACTGTCTCTGTGTGAGGTTTACTGGTTTTGATGAATTAAATTCATAAAAGACGGACGGGATTACGGACGTAAAGAATGTGATAAAAATCTGAATTAAAATGGGGAACATTTAATGGAAATAGGAAAATAAATTCGTTGCTGAAGGCTATGGAAGGAGAGGAGAAGGAACTAAGAAAATTATTGGAGGGGGCGAGTAAATGCAGTAATGATCTAGTAACAGTGGTAGCATACAGCACGAGTAGGAGGTACACGTAAACAGGTACATATTTAAACCGTTACAGCGCCGTGTTCACTTTTATGTACCACCGGCTTCAACGTTTACAAGTTCCACGTTCTGCCTACACAGTGCATTTGTGGGTTTCATACCGTTCTCGGAACAAACACTGATACACTCCCTATACACCATCTACTTATCGGTTTTTATAACCGAATCGGAGGTTGTTTACTGAGCAGTACGAATTTTATCTTTAAACTTTAAGGCGATTCTTCCCTGTTGTTTTATTAAATGCGGTAGAATTTTTGCGATCAGTCAACACAACGGTTATATTTAAACCCTTTAAAGACGGAACGTATCTGTTTTATACAAGGACTCAGTGCGTACCGCGCTGTAAACACTCTCCACTTCGGTTATAAAAATCAGTCTCTTAATGTTTTATAAGGCAAAAGTTGCTGTTTGTTCTGAGATCCGTACAAAACACATAAACGTAATGTGGGAACCACGTAGAATTTTTTAATGTTAAACCTGGTGGTATGTAAAGTTACCGCTAGGCTTTAAAAGGTTAAGAAGAGTGCTTCCTGTACACTTTTTTGCCCATAGATGTAACTCGCATTTTCAAAATGACATTTCAGCCACATTTCTGTAGCATTGTACTTGTACTTTATAAAGCAAACGAAATATGACCGTAACATAAAGTACATATATGTCTGAGCAAGAATAATTTTCTGGGTCTAAGTACAGGGGCTAAACATGGAACATGAATTTGTTAACAGAGACTTAAAACATTGTGTATCTTAAGGTACCCGGGACCGACCAAAAATATTATTAAATAAAATTCTAAAATCTAAAACCAAAATCTTACAATAAAAGGACAAAGAAGTCATTACAAATCTTAAAATATAAAGCCAACAAATACATTGCATCCAGGGATAAACGTGTTTGTTTATATTATATTAGCACTGCGACACATTTATGCCCTAAAAGGGCCAAAAACAAAGGATTCAAAAACAGAAAGTATAAAGAAATACACCTAAATGCTTACAACTACGTACGGTTGTCTATATATAGTCAAAACGTATACACAACAACATATGGATATAAGGATTTTAAATGTATCAGATTTGTGTAGGCGAAGGTTCAATAGTTTTAAAATGTTTAAGTGTAAAGAAGTGAGTTTTTTATTGTATAACGTCACAGGTACTACAGTGGAAGAGAATAAATCACTGTCAAAATTTTAACCTTCAATCACAAGTTAACCTTAGTTTTAAGCTTTTAATTTTTAATTTAATTTAATTAATTTAATTAATTTAATTAACTTAATTTAATTAAATTTAATTTTTATTTTAATTTTTAAGCTTTTTTGATAAATGCATGGTGATATTATTACAAATTTTAGTGTTCTTGATTTTAACACTGCATTGAGTCGCAAGTTGAGATAGACGTTTCGGAGGAACATGCTGCTTCAATCTCCACAGTGCACGGAATATGTTAAGGTTGACACTGGTATGATTAAACGGGATATGTTAAGGTTGACACTGGTGTGATTAAACGGAATATGTTAAGGTTGACACTGGTGTGTTTAACGGAATATATTAATTATTTTGATATTTGTCATCCCCGTTGGCTTGTATGATATCTGATGAGTATAGGTCCGTCTCACAGCTGACAAATCCTTTATTAAGAATTAAAAGTTGCAATGTTTAAAAAGCTTACATGCGACCGGTTTCGGCACTAAGGTGCCATCATCCGGCTTTGCCTTATTTCAAGTAACAGAAATTATTCAAATTAACAATGATTGTTAAAAACATACATGCAAGCTAATTGTTTATCAGAGAAGGCCCTCACTTTACAATGGATGTTAAAATTTTTTTCTTGGCAAATATTGTGTTTAGTTAAATTAAGTTTGGGATTTTAGTGTATTTTTCAAGAGTGTTGTGATATTTATATTTTTTCAGGTACTTTACTCACGCGTCGGAATATGTTGGTATTCTGCTTTGTTGATGTTGTGGAGTTCTTATTTTTGGTTCTTCTTGTCTAAGGAGAAGATGTGGTCATAGATTGGTGTTCCTGCTTCTTTGATGTACTGTTATTCTCTGTGGGTGAGGATTGTTTACGTTGTCTGATTCTCCATCATTTTACCGGAGTTTTTTGCGGTAATTGGTTGTTATTATGGTGTCTTGTAGTTCTTTGTTGGAGGTGGATAGGTCTTTGCAGATTGCCGATATGTTGTGGCTATTTGATGGTATGGTGTGTGGTTGAATATTGTTGTTTTTGTTGTTTTGGAGTTCTGCCTTTTTTTTCACTTTAGTCGTAGGACTTGTTATTCAGGTTATTTTTCTTCCAGGTAGTTGTGCTGTATTTTAATAGTTTCAATTCTTAGGTCGCGTTGATATTTACGTGATTCCTGCCTTCTTATTTTGTTGCTTCTTATTTCGTTGTCTTGTCCTAAGATGAAGTGTGCGAATTTCAGCTTTGTTGACGTCTTATTTTTTACGGACTAGTGACGTTATGGTAGCTGTTGTTGTGGGGTTAGTTTTGTTGGAATGTTGTGAGGCAGACTCACAACATTCCAACAATACTCCAACATAGTCCTCCCAAACTTTGCGTTTAACTTAGAAGACCAGGCTTAACCTTGCAGACTTAATACTGTCTGCAGACCTGCTTATATTTTCGTGGAAGTTTCACGTGAGTTTCATCTAGTTGTTTTTATTTATTTAGTTTGGGACTTTATACAATGGATTGAATTTTAAATTAATTGTGGTAGCAGTTGTAAGAATTAATGTAATGAAATTAGATTAACAAGCGCGAAATTGTTAATTGCGCATGGACAGGTAGGGGAAAATAAACTCTCACACGGCTGT
The DNA here is from genome assembly GCA_013340265.1 of Coptotermes formosanus. NCBI lineage: Eukaryota > Metazoa > Arthropoda > Insecta > Blattodea > Rhinotermitidae > Coptotermes > Coptotermes formosanus. The sequence continues at coordinate 10,384 of BLKM01006599.1, forward strand.
TAACGTGTGGCTAGTCTGGGAAATTTGCAATAGTTGTCAGAGTCACTATGTTATTTAATCATACTTTATGTATTCGGGTAATCAAATCCAGAAGAATGAAATGGGCGGGGCATGTAGCACATATGGACGAAAAGAGAGGTGCATACAGGATTTTGGTGGGGAGACCTGAGGGAAGGCGACCACTTGGGAGACCCAGGCGTAGATGTGAGGATAATATTAAAATGGATCTTCATGCAGTGGGATGGGGGCATGGACTGGATTGGTCTGGCTGAGGATAGGGACAGGTGGCGGGCTCTTGTGAATGCGGTAATGAACATTCGGGTTCCATAAAATGCGGGGAATTTCCTGACTAGCTGAGAAACTGTTAACTTCTCAAGAAGGCCTCTGCTCCATGGAGTTAGTTAGTTAGTTAGTTAGTTAGTTAGTTATTTAGTTAGTTAGTTAGTTAGTTATGTATAAATAGTAAGCTAATCATTACTGCTATGTAGTCCTATATATTTATTGTAGCGAAATTTTATTTACATGTAGCAGGATTTTCGTATTCCACTCGCAACAGTTACAGTACGATGCCTGTATATTTCATACAAACATTTTTTAAAATTAGAAGTAATAATTATGCGAACCGCTTAAATTCCACTTTTATACGTTTTGGCTTCTGGCATTAGTGCTACATAAAACTTTATCGTGCATTGACACGTGACTGTTAGAAACGTTCTTTAAGAGTCACGTTTCAATGCACGATAGAGTTTTATGTAATTAGAGTGGACCCCCTTGAGAATGGCATGTAGATGCCGAAACATGTTGTGGAAAAGTGAAAATAAATATAAAACAAAAACATTGTGCATTTGTTGGTTAATTCTACTAATATACAAGACTTGAAATACATGAAATATATCGTGTATTTTTTTGCAATGCGAGGTCTCTATAGACACACAAAATGCTAATGAGTGAAGTAAACTGTGATGGCTTATGCCTGTAATATTTTTAATAAAACTTTTAATATTTTAGTTCATTTGATAAAATGAGTGCTCTTCTTTGTTTATCGTAATGAATTGTGTAATTTGACGTTTCAATCCGCCATTGTTTTATGTTGATGCTATAGATATGTAGCTAATCGTTAAAGTGTGCATAAGGGGAGGGGGGAGCGATATTTACATTGTGTATTCATAATTTAAACACGTTAATTTTGTTTGTTCGTCGCCATAAATTTACACTATTCTATACATCTAAGCGTACACAAATTGGTATATATGCTTTAGGCTAGAGGGATAACCTGCACAGGCGTTGGAATTCACAGCAACATTTCCCAGCAAGTATGATAAAATATTCATAGTCATAGCACGCATTATTTTTATCTCGCCATTGTGATTTTTTTTTGTGTTGGAGGTTGAAGTGTAATAGAGGATGTTCCTTTTATCTTGTCCCACGAGCAAGGCAGTTTTGTCGCATAGAAAGCCTGCTTCCGCCGGTAAATGCCGTGACAGCTGCCGTAATAAGGGACAAGATAAAACTGACACCCTCAATTTCAAACAGAGTGTATGGAGTGTGTGTCCCACAGATGGCATTAATTGCTAGACAGCCTTGACGCCTTCCTGCTTTCACTTATAAGAGACTCTCAGTGTTTGACGGATGGTGTTAAATGTCAAATGACCCCGACATATACATACTTTCACCTGTATGACTTCCCATTGGATATTCAATACGACTTTGCCGCTATAAACATAACCCTTTTTAACCCTTTCAAGACGAAGCATATCTGTTTTACATAAGGACTCAGTGCGTACCGCGCTGTAAACACTCTCCACTTCGGTTGTAAAAACCAGTCTCTTAATGTTTTATAAGGCAAAAGTTGCTGTTTGTTCTGAGATCCGTACAAAACACATAAACGCAATGTGGGCACCATGTAGAATTCTTTAATGTTAAACCGGATAGTACGTAAAGTTACCGCTAGGCTTTAAAAGGTTAATACCTTGAATTTTTTTTAATCGTTACTCTGTACGACAGGAGTACGCAGCTGGTTGAGACACTGCGGCACAAGCCGGAGGGTGGCGGATTCGATTACCGATAGGGTCATTGGGATTTTTCATTGACTTAACACTTCCGGCCCCACTATGGCGCTGAGGTCCACTCAGCTTCTAGCAAAAATGAGTACCAGGGATATCTCCTGGAGGGGGGATGGGATAAAGGCGGCCAGTGTGTAGGGCTGACAATCTTACAACTTTTATGTGCCGATTGTGCAGAAATTCTGGGAACCTCAACCTCCTGGAGCCCTAAGGGTCTGTGGTGCATACCTTTAACAAAATGGCGTTAATGTAAGTATTTCGTTCAACAGCAGATAAGCCCATAAATGTGTGGAACGTTCTTACCTCATTTTTGCAATTAGAAGGAGATAGAAAAGTGTATTTGAACACTTCTATGTAATTTCTGTGCTAGAAAATTATCGATCCTTCTAAGTGTGAATATTCCTGTCACTCGGGTTCTGAAATGCGAAGAAAAACAACCCGTTCCTCTGTTTCTAAATATTTGTGTCAGCAATAGGCCTTACGTGTTCTTCGTTACGAATTTTTTTTTTATTTCAGCCACGGGAATTCTGCACAACAGAAAATATATTACGAAACTGATTAGTGATTAGTGATAAGTCTAAGTGTTTGCATTTTCAAACTTCATTCCTCAGTGTCTAGTGAGAACAGATATTTCCGCTCATATCGATCCGCACAGCATTACTGCCAGCGAAGGCAAATTGCTGTCAGCCGATGCAGTTTCAACTAACTTGCTGAAATATGATTGTGTTTCCAGGGTCAGAATATCTGAATATCTGAAAGAGTTTCTTTATTTTTGCTTGAAAGCTCCCACGTTTCGCCCGCTAGTATTTGTAATAATAATATCAGTGAAATGACTATAAATGCGGAGGGTTAGTGGAAGGATACTGGCAGAAAACGATAGAAGTACTTGGAGAGAAAACTCTCTCAGTCCAAAACAAACTTTACATAAGATTGTCAGGGTTTGAAACCGAGCCTCTTTTTAAGGCTGAATATATTATTATTTATTTATTTATTATTTATTTTACTGCAAATGGGTTTGTACCCGATGGCAGTGGTACAACAATAACACACAACACACAAAATAACACAATCACACAAAATAACACACAACACACAAAATAACACACAACACACAAAATAAAACACATCACACAAAATAACACACAAAATAACACACATCGCAAAATAACACGCATCACACAAAATAACACACAACACACAAAAGCACACAACACGCAAAATAACACACAACACACAAAATAACACACAACACACAAAATAACACACATCACACAAAATAACACACATCACACAAAATAACACACAACACACAAAATAACACATATCACACAAAATAACACACCACACTCAAACAAAACACAGCACACAAAATTACAAAACGATAAAGGACACACGCTGCACACAATAAATACAATTAGAATACAAATACAATTTAAGCTGGATTCCATATACAGATTCGATTCGTACCGCGTAGTAAACACAAACTTTCTGCTTTATGAAAACCAGTCGTTCAGTTGTCTGCTGCTAAATAATCTCACTTTTTTTTGTCGGGAAAATACAAAACACAGGAATATATACTGTGGGCAGAATGTGGGGGAATTTTGAATGTGAAAGTTGTTGCAACTGCTGGGATTCAAAGAGTTAATCATCATTTTGATCATTATCTTTATTAACGGCAAAGTTTGTGACTCAAAGCCCATTCCGCGCTACTGAACACTTTGATTCCCTTCGCAGAATCGGGTGTCTATAAAATCTCGTTAATTTGCATATAAAGTTGATTTATTTGAAGATTTAGCCTTCTAGCTTTGTTAGTCCTATCGACTTGTAAATTTTTCCCGACGTTTTGAAAGATTTTAATTTTTTTACCCTTCGAAACGTCGGTAACTATTTGGCTTTCGACCAGGTATAACACACCAGAAGAATTAAATCTTCGTTACCACCGCTGTATGAAAATCGTATCTCACAATTCACTACTTGTATGTGTAACCAGTGGGTTTTCATTCTTTCTACACGTTTCTTTTAAGTTACCTTTTTTATTCCTAATACTTCTGTTTCAGTTACAGAAGTTTAATTACTTTATAATCCCTCTATCCATAGCTTCTTTTCCCTTTACTCTACATCCAGCCATATTTCTGAGAAACTAAATCAAACATACAATTGCTCATTCACAATGCGATATATTGGAGCGCTATTCTCCAAGTAATTAACTGTGTGGGGTAGATACATTCTTGACAGTTTGGCATTTACTCAGCTTATTAAATAATTCCGCCCCCCCCCTCCTATATCGCGCCCATGTGTTCATTACCGCTTTCATAACAGCACGTCTTGTCTATTCCGTAAATTGTCCATCTACGCCCAATAAAATCATGTACGGACGAGGAGGTACAGTGCCATTCATTTTCGACATAATCATGACGTTTAGGTGCGTGGTCAGCTTCACGATGCGGCCCCTTCACGTCCGGAGAAAGAGCCGCAGAGCCTGCCGGGAATTTCAGAAATGTGAAAGATGTCGTGTCTTTACCGGAACTTTAACCACTTTTCCTTGGTCACGCAGCCTCCAGCCTGTTTACTGTAACGAATAAGCTATCTGTTTAGTAGCCATAAGTACAATGTACTCAGTATAAATACAAGTTTTAATTCTTAGACAAACCAGCTACATGTTTCGGCTAGTATGTAGCCATTATCAGGCTGATCGCAAAGTTAAAAAGGAAGTTTACAGGAGGATGAAAATTTCAGATTTCGAAAATACAAATATGTTGTTATATAATGAACGTAAGATATATATGTAGCCTTATAAATATAAATTTTATAAACTTTATAAAATTAGCCGAAACGTGTAGCTAGTTTTGTTTAAGAAATGAAAGTTGTGTTTAGACGGATTATATTGTGCTTCGAATTATATCGTAAACACAACAGATATGAGTCATCTTAAGATTACCTATCTAATTTCATTAACTAAACCACATTTCGTTCCTTAAAAATGTACATTAATATTATCTTAGTGTCTGTGTCTAGGTCGTTCAAATGGATCTCCTCCTAAGTCTTTCGGACAAAGTTTTGTATGCATTTCTCATGTTGCGGCATTTGTAACGTTTCCTGTCACGTTATGCTGCTTGGCCTGTCTTCATATGTTGAAGCCTATAGATCATGAAGCCTTTCATCTTGTATGTTCCCCCCCCCCCCCCCCCCCCCCCCCCCCACCCATCATTCTGTTCCTTCCTATCCGTCAGGACTAGATACGTTCCCTAGCACCGTACTGTTGGACTTGCTCAATCTAATTTAAATCTGACGTTGCTTCCTGACTGTAATCAGCAGTGACGCAGAATTCAACGCGCAGTACAGCACATACGTGGCTGTCGTTCAAAAATAAGACAAATTAATATAACCTGGAGCGAATGCTTTGAATCTCCCCCTAGGCCAGACGTGAGTAACTTCATAGCAAATCCAAATACGTGTTTCCAAACTTAGGCGTTATTTGAATTTATAGTTGACAAATTGCAAATGTTATTTCGCATAGGAACAGAAGGGATGGTAAAAATACTCTGAAGATTGTTTTGTGAGATAAGAAAAATTTAGTTTTGCGAGGTATGATGCCATTAAGTTTTGTGAGACATGATGGTATTAAGTTTTGTGAGATATGATGTAGTAAAGTTTTGTGAAACCTGATACCATAAAATTGTGTGAGATATGATGCCGTTAATTTTGTGAGATACGACGCCACTAAATTCTGTGAAATGTGATGTCACTATTTTTTTAGATATATATTATGTTTTATAATACATAAGGCCTTAATTTTTGTGAAATATGACACCAGTAAATTTGGTGAGATACAATGCTATCACCTTTTGTAAGATACGAGGTCATTAAATTTTGTGGACTGTGATGCCATTAAGTTTTGTGATATATATTGTGAAATTTTAAGATGTATAATGTCATTACGTTTGTAAGATACGATTCCATTAATTTTTCTAAGACAGTATTTCATTAGGTTTGTGAGATACGATGACATTAAGTCTTGTGAGATATGATGCCATTACGTTTTGTGAGATTCGATGCCATTAAATCTTGTGAGATGATGCCATTTTGTTTCGTAAGATATGATGCAATTACTTTTGGGAAGTACTTTGCCATTAAGTTTTGTGAGATATGATGCCATTACGTTTTGTAAGATATGATGTCATGGCGTTATGTGAGATATGTTTCCATTTCGATCAGTAATTAGTTACGCACATTTCGCAGGAGGTTGTTACGTCCTTTTTCAGGGTAGGACAAATTTCTCTTCGTAGACTGAATTGCAGACACAGGCATTAAGCTTTTTTCGAAAGTCAAATTTAGAGGAATCTGATAAAAGTTTGAGCATCTGATGCTAAATCACAAATATAAAAACTTTATTCCCTGGAATTATTTGTGGAAACCTTTACCGTAACCTGCAAATAACTGTGTTTATTTCCAGCATAAAAAAAAGACGCTGAATATCTCTGGTCTTTCATGGAAAGGCGTGAAGATTTCTTGCCAAGTCACGAAATTATGTCATCTGAAAACAGGAACAGCTTCTTGTCCCTGAGAAAAATTGCTTACATCCTGTCATCCAGATTCCTCATTTCTCTCCTTGTCATCTCTTTCAAATTCGCAGCCTTCTTATATGCAAGCAGTGAGCCAGAGCTGGTTTGCTGTGTGCCAGTTACATTTCATTCCCCATATCCAACAAAACTTTGTCTGTGTGTCGAATGGGATGAGATAGCGAATTTTTGATTGGAATATTTGATGACACTGTCAATTGCTGAGATTATATTGCGTCGGAGATGAATAAATATGGAACACTGTTTGAACGATGATGGGGGAAAACCGAAATCCTCTGAGAAGAACCTATCTCAGTGCTTCTTTCCCCACCACAAAACCCACACGTATTGCCCTCGAATTGAGACCGGTCGTCTGGGACAAGATTTCGGCGGCCGGCCACCTTAGATATGGTACGGCATGAAAGGTGCCTGGACAATTGAACCTTGCGGTCGTAGAATATTTATGGGTATTATCTTTATATTACACACGAGGGACACAGAAAACCTTAAAAAATCAAACAGGACGGCCGTTAAAAAGGCACGTTGAGGTTGTAATTCTAAAGTCGCTACAAAATCTCACTTTGTGCGTAAAATATGAAAAAAATTATTGTATTAAACATATCCTGTATGGCAAACGGAGAAAAAATGAGAAATTCCATCCACCTCAAATTATTTATCTTCCTAGGATCGATATCAGTTTTGCCTTCAACTCTATCTCCTTCTTCAAATTTGACGTTAGAGGTTTCCACATTAAAATTTTGTACGCATTACTTGTGTGCTCCCACAGTTTTAGATATTCCATTAGCTCTTCTTAACCCTAAGTTGATCAGATAAAGCTTCTGACGTGTTTCGGATGTGTCAAGTTCAAAGTCCAGTCAGGTCACAGAACTCAATGGAGCTAGTCCTTCTTGAGAAGCTAACAGTTCCTCAGCTAGTCGATATACTCCCAGCATTTTATGGAACCCAAAAGTTGATTACTGCATTCAAATGGGCCTGCCACCTGTCTCTATCCTTTAGCCAGACCAATCCTGTCCATGCCTTCCAATTCCACTTCAAGATCAATTCTAATATTATACTCCCTTCTGCACTATATCTTCCAAGCGGCCTCTTTCTCTCAGGTCTCCACACCTAAACCCTGTATGCACCTTCCCTCTCTTCCATGCGTGCCGAAGTCCTGCCAATCTCATTATTTTTTATTTGATCACCTTAATAACATTTGGTAAAGAACACAGATCATAAAACTCCTTCTTATGTAGTCTTCTGCACTCCCCTGTTACCTCGTCCCCCTTAGGCCCAAACATCTTCCTCAACACCCTACTCTCGAACACCCTCAGCTTATGTTCCTCCTCCAAAATGAGAAACCAAGTTTTACACCCATACAAAAAACAGACAGAATTATAGTTCTGTGTATTTTAATCTGTATACTTCTGGATGACAAACTGGACGACAAAAGATTCTACATTCACTGAAAATTTTCGTGGATTTTCTCAGTGCTCCCGCGTAAGTAACGCCGTAATGTCTTAAATTAGGTCACGATGGCTTCCTTGTACGTACTTCATAAACCGTTATACACAACCGTGCATTACTGGTTGCTTAGTTAAATAAGCTACAAATAATTTAAAATAAATGATAATTTTATAACAGGGAAACCAAAACACTACCTTGCCAAAACTGTAGAAAATACTTGATGACACATGCATATATCTGGTTTCGTTTCCTATTGGCACTGAATCTGCTAAGTGAACGGAGGGAATGTGTGCGTGTAGGCTGCAACACAGTGCGCTTGACAAGGCGGTACTTAGCAGAGCTTGCTTCCTGCTTTTTCTACCTTCGTCCCGCAAAGTGTCGTGCTTCATTACCCTTCTCTCCGCAGAAGGCCACAGCGCATACTTTCAGACTGCCCAAACCACAGGCACCTAACTTACAGCCCAAATGAATGAACGTCTTATGTTTTTTTTTTTTTTGCAAGTGATTAACAGCTGTGAAACGTTTGATTTCTATTCGTCTCATTTACCCACACATACACGGCGGCGACGGGGAGGGGGGGGTGGGGAGAAGCCAGTGGTGCCGCCGCCCTGAGCAGCAAGGTGGAAGAGGCGGAAAATTGGGCGACAAAATTAATCTTTCAAATGAAAAAAAAAAAACTATTTCTTTATCTTAAATTTGAAATTACTGAACCTTATGTAAATAAATTCAATTAAGCAATGGCAAAGCAATCCCTGTAAAGGCCTGGACAGGCCCTGAGGGTTCCAGGAGGTTGAGGTTCTCATATTTAAAGACAATCAACACATGAAAATGGTAAAGTTATCAGATCTACGCACTGGCCGCCTTTACCCACAGGAAATATTCCTGGTACTCATTTCTGTTAGAGGCTGAATCGAACGTAGGGCTACAGTGCGGCCGAAAGGATTATGCTAATGAAAAATGCCAGTTACACCATCGAGAATCGAACCCGCGACCTTATGGCTTGTAGAAATTCAATAAATTATTATGATTATTTTAAAGACCATAATTGCTGTTAAGGGTGGTCCTTGTGATTACTCGCCCCAGGCGCTAAGAAACCTACCTAGGTTGCTGCATGTACACTCATTTAAAATCTTGGTTTATTAAACATTTATTGGTGTTTAAGTACCTTGCTTCTAAACCCAAGAAATTAACCCTTTACAGACGAAAAGTGTCTGTTTTATATAAGGACTCAGTGCGTACCGCGCTGTAAACACTCTCCGCTTCGGTTATAAAAACCAGTCTCTTAATGTTTTATAAGGCAAAAGTTGCTGTTTGTTCTGAGATCCGTACAAAACACATAAACGCAATGTGGGTACCACGTAGAATTTTTTAATGTTAAACCTGGTCGTATGTAAAGCTACCGCTAGGCTTTAAAAGGTTAATGATTCATTGATTCTTTCAGCATCCTCCCACAAAGTGACTCATTGGAAACTGTTCACTCATGCATTTATTGGGTGATTCATTAATTCGCATTCGTTTAACTAACTAACTAACTTCCCAGTACACTGGCTTACTGAACTGCTGCGTTTATTCTGTGCTTCACTGACTAATTCACTCTCAGAGCCAAATAATGAATCTTTCCCATATATTGTCTCTCTGGAATGACTCAACCTCCCCCTGAACCATGCACGGTCTCACACATTCAGTAGCCTGAAGCCGTCACTGATCCTGTGGTTTCCCACGCCGCCTCATTTGAATTACTCATTATTTTATGCTTCACTTATTCACTCCCGTTACATAATCACTTGTTCATGTATTCATGCATTCGTTCATTCATTTAGGCTTAAGTTTTCCTACTTTCACACCATCTTGTTTTTCTTTGAAAAGTATTCAATTATAATTCTGGTGTTCTTCTTTACCCATCATTCCCATAGGACCAGTACCTTTTCTGTCCATAACTTGAACCTTATATTAACGTTGAAACTCCGTCGTTACTAGGTATACTTACTAACACCTTTACTATTAAAAATTTGTGCATTCTGTAGAAAGACCGCAGTTCTGTATTTTGTATGGATCCCAGAATAAAAATCGATTATTCTCATAAACAGCATTAAATCATTGGGTTTTATAGCCGAAATAGAGTGTGTTTACTGCGCGGTACGAACTGGAATTTTAATATAACTCATTTTCTCTTTCTGATTTTAATGTTTATTCATTAGTTCACCTACTCTGGGCATGCCTTAGTGAATTAACTGTTTAAAGACGAAGCTTATCTGTTTTATATAAGGACTCAGTGCGTACTGCGCTGTAAACACTCTCCACTTCGGTTATAAAAACCAGTCTCTTAATGTTTTATAAGGCAAAAGTTGCTGTTTGTTCTGAGATCCGTACGAAACACATAAACGCAATGTGGACACCATGTAGAATTTTTTAATCTTAAACCTGGTGGTATGTAAAGTTACCGCTAGGCTTTAAAAGGTTAAAGATGTTCGTTGTAACATATTTGAAGTTTATATTATTACAAAATTTATATCCACGTCATCTAGATTTTTACAATTACTGATATGAAGAGCAGAGTATTTCGTTTTAACATGCCGTATTTTCTGTTTGTTTTAATTATTCTCGTCTCGTGTTCTTGCTAAATTCAATATTCACACTGCCAATGATTTATTAACGTTTTGTTTACGCTGTTTTTTCTTTACATATATTTCATTAAACAATATAAATATTAACATATTATCTTTAATATAGACAAGCTAATAAAACTGTGTCAAAATCCATTGTGTCTCTTAAATGGGATTAAATTTCAAAGCATTTCGGATCGTCTGCAGATTGCATTTGATATTACTGAAAGTAGGAGAACTAAAAATAATGTAAATCGAAATTGGCATTGATGATTTGATTCGTGTTCATATAAAGGAAACTTAAAACGGACCTTCTGTCGAGGTAAATCAAATAGCCGGGAAGTCGCATTCCATTCTAAAGCGGGGGTGGGTTTCTATTTTTGTACTTCAAACAGAATGTTCAGGCGTCAGTTCGTATTGTATGAACCAACCACAAAGGGTTAATATAATAGGAAAGCTGTCGCATTTGTTCGTAATGAATGCCCTGATATTAAGTGGGAGAGACAAAAATTAAAGTTAATTCGATTTTACCACAGAAGTGAAGTTGGCGTCTGTGTTGAGGTAGTAGACAGAAGAAGAAAATACGGTGAATTTTTCCACGTTTGATCATAGATTCGTTGTGGTTTCACGAGGGAAAATATGTGTTTAAGGGAAATGAAAAATATTAAAATGTACGGACAAATTTTATTAGAATGTGGCGATTGGATTACAGGATAGAATCTTTATGGGGAGTTAGAAAACATCAAATGCGGCCGAAAGTGTAAATATTGTTATTTATGTTTCTTTGTAAGCTGGTTTTGATACTTTGCAGCTGTAACCTGTCTCGTGCCTGAGCGTGCTTCTTTTAATATTTCTCCTCTGGCATGGATATTCAGCCACATCACAATAGAAGCAGAAAGAAGATGGGGAATCCATACTAAAAAGGTCACTGGGTGCAGGCTGTGTAGTACTGTGCGTTCCATTTCTTCCCTCCTCACAGCTTACCTTATTTGGTAAAGGTAAAGGTAAAGCAATCCCTGCAGAGGCCTGGACAGGTCCTGAGGGTTCCAGGAGGTTAAGGCTCCCAGATATCAAGAGAGTCGGCACATGAAAGTGGTAAGGTTCTCAGCCCTAACCACCGGCCGCCTTTACGCCTCAGGAGATAATCTTGGTACTCATTTCTGTTAGAGGCTGAGTCGACCCCAGGACCATAGTGCGGCCGGAAGGATTATGTCAATGAAAAATTCTAGTGATACCATCGGGAATCGAACCCCGCGTCCTGCCGGCTTGTAGCGCAGTGCACCTTATTTTTTACTACCACTTAATTGGATGTTGAAGGATGTTTTTATTTAAAATATGGCCTCTCGTTGCTATTTAAAATGTGGCTAATTTTCTGACCACAGTGTTAAAATGTTTCTTGTTTCGAATTTTACCCCCAGGTTCGTTAAGTCGCCATGTCCACAAGAGCAGCTGCACACTGTAAAGTGACTGATAAAAGTCCCGTCCAACCAGACACGTACGTCATTTTTAAGGTGAAATTTTTTAAACCTTTCACCTCCGTTCGTTATTCCTTAAGATCTCTTCCCGTGAAGAATTTTTTTCAAAGTTTTGTAACATTTTATAACACCCTGCTTAAGTTACCGCTGTTTGTTTATTAGCCCTTCCGCCAAACCCCTGAAACCATTTTTATTTTTTCTACATATGCAACAGCAACTGTAGTTATAAATATTTTGAAGCAAAATCCTTTATCTCGATGATCATCAATTTTCGGCCAACCTTAATTTTAGGTGACAAATTCCTTAATTAGAAAAACCTACGCGTTTCCCACACTTTTTTTCAGGCGTTCTTTTTCATTTCTTAATTCCATTAAGGGCTCTTTTTTTCGAGTTAATTTTAATGAAACTTCAGCACAAAAAACATGCAAACAAAATCCAACGGTTTTTCCTCAAAATAATTAGACTTTTCTCAGCGACATGCCCCTTTTATTATTCGTTGTAAAATGCACAGTTTATTCCTGCAAGCAACTAAAATTACATCTTCTTTGATAGGAAGTCTTACAATTTTTTCTAGAAAGCCTAACTATCAATCTCTTAACAGAAGGTGATTTTCGAAAATTTGTAAACAGGTTTCATACGCGTAAGTGGTTAAATTCGAAATACAGTCTAACACGATTAAAACGACATCGTTTTATAAGACATCTCGCTTATAGAATCAGATACTCTGTGGTACAAATTAATTCGTCACTCTTAACCATTACATTACACTCTTCGGTTATAACGACACTCGCTTATAACGGCACAAAGTAGTCAGTCCGTTTCATGATGTTATAACCGAGTTCGACTGTATATCGTTGGACACGAATGGTAGCCCAGAAATTCCAGAAATTTTAGATCACGGATAACGGCCGGCAAACGTGTGTTAAGGTAGTGACAGAATCTGCTAGTAGGAAAAACAAAGTAAGAAAGAACGAACCGAAATACCGAAAATAAAGGAATCAAAAATAAAATGAGTAAGAGGGAAGTAAATGGTGAAAGAGAAAAATAAAGGAAGGGAATAGAAAGAATAAACACGGAAAGCGTTGAAATATGTGAACGACCCGTTAAATAAATACGTTCGCTTATTCTTGACTTCTTCAGTAGGCGTGCCTTTGTTGCACCATTTTACGATCAACAAATATTGATCTTCAGAGGAACGGAATGTACTTGTGGGGGAAACTGTGTATAGGACATATTTATGTACATATACGTACATGAAACACATAAAAATACATACGTATGGATTACGTACACCTACATCGTACATAAGCACGTACTCATAGCCATATACTCGTATAAGCAAACATCTACTTTAACCTTTTAAAGCCTAGCGGTAACTTTACATACCACCAGGTTTAACATTAAAAAATTCTACGTGGTGCCCACACTGCGTTTATGTGTTTTGTACGGATCTCAGAACAAACAGCAACTTTTGCCTTATAAAACATTAAGTGATTGTTTTATATAAGGACTCAGTGCATACCGCGCTGTAAACACTCTCCACTTCGGTTATAAAAACCAGTCTCTTAATGTTTTATAAGGCAAAAGTTGCTGTTTGTTCTGAGATCCCTACAAAACATATAAACGCAATGTGGGCACCACGTAGAATTTTTTAATGTTAAACCTGGTCGTATGTAACGTTACTGCTAGGCTTTAAAAGGTTACTGTGTCATATAATCTTTCCTTGTAAAGAATAACCTTTACGTACGTAGAAGCTTGCTGCCTCTAGCATCTACCCTGAAGATGGAGGCAGTATATATCCACGAATGGTTATTTACACACTACCAAAGTGACAAATGTGCACGTACCCCATGAACGCTATTCAGTACGCCTGTCTCTGCAAATAGTGACGATATTAAGCCTTCATTCCTTTCTTGACATAAGCTAGTGTGGCGTCTAAGAATCAAACGAGGAAAGCAATAAATGCCTTTTGGAAGGAAATGAATTATATATGTGTGTAAATTCTTCGAAACTCAACACTCAGTCAATAAAAGAAATTCATGTCTGTTGAAGAAACTCCTAGAATTGATCGTGGTGTTAACAACAACAAGATATGATTTTCTGTCCGAAGACGGCTTATCTAATAAATTCCTTCGTCCGTTGCAGATGACAAATGTAAATGTCTTGTTACCATTGATTTCATGTGGACTACATATGCGGCCACTTACTAACAGGGATTTATGTGTGAGTACATGGAAATGCTTTTTAGTAACTTGTTAGAGAGAAGTAATCGATGTTACATCCCCTTATATATGTCCACATGCATATTTGTAAAAACATCACTGATTTACATGAACAAGTTTTATCGCCTCAATTCCAGCCTTGGTGTACAGTAACGGACCCTCACATCCTCATATTTTGCTGGCCTCGATATATCTACCGGCCTTGAATGCAGTTAAGGTTACTATAAATTTAACAACACTGTGTCTTGGGCTGTAGTTTGAATTTGAAGCACAGTGTTATTGAAGGTCTAGCTAGCTTTCATGTTACAATCACGAACCTCAGTCCCATCCAGTCTAAATCCTGTTAAGAAATTCTTATACAGTTACTCATTCCATGTTCACAGCACGAAATCTCTGCAGTAAACAAGTCTACTACCGGCATATGCAATTAGTATTCTTTTAATGAACTTCTAGATCTGAAATAAACTTAGTCTGAAAATTCTAATAGTACACGTCATAGACATCCTCATTACCAGTAGTAGTAGTAGTAGTAGTAGTAGTAGTAGTAGTAGTAGTAGCAGTAGTAGCAGTAATAATAATAATAATAATAATAAAACTGACGGAATAGTTTGTAAAGAAGGAGCACCCCCTAATACAAAATTCTAGAACGCATCAAAAAACAGCTCAAACTCAACGTAACAGACACGTAGAAGCTTCAAGAGAGAATCATAGAGAGGAAGAAGACAAATAAATTACCTCATAGAGAAGAGAAAGAAGGATGGCAAGGGAAGTGGATGCATGGACAATTCCCACCTAAAGCGTACGGAGAACTGGTGGATAGTGAACCGTCACGTCGATGCCTAAAATTTGGAGACATGAAGGGAGAAACGGAAAGTGCAATAGTGGAACCTCAGGAGCAAGCTGTTAGTAGAAAGTGTTTTAAAAATGACGTTTCCAAGTTGACAGGGAATGGCAGTTGTGTAAATAACGTGAAGAAACTATTGACCACGGAACTACATGATGCCCTGTCTTGGCAAAGTGTGAGTGCTTAAAGAGACGCGACAGATTTGGATCACATTTATGTTATTCAATATGCAAAGCACTAGGCATCGAAACGCCAAAAATATTACACACACACACACACACACACACACGCCACTAAGTGAACACGAAGACGTAATAATGTTATGGAATCAAGGAGTAGACCCACAGAAGTTATGGCAAATAGGCCAGATAAGATGATTAAAATAGAAAAACAGCAAACATGCACACTGATTTACGTGGCAATACCAGCGTACAGGAATTTCATGCAAAACGAAGCAGAAAAGAAACTAAAATAGAAGAGTTTACGTATATAGATACAAAGCATGTGGAATGTGAAATGTATGATCAAACTGCTACTAACTGGAGCCTATGGAATATTAATAAAATTTAAAATATCTGGAAGCCATACCAGGAAAACGTTCAATAGATTCACTACAAAAGACAGCTGTACTTGGAACATCACACATAATACGGAAAGTACTGCAGTCTGAAACTTGAAGCCTGAGCGGTGGGGGTCACGGCTGGTTCAAGAAGAGAAGTACCGGGGAGAAATGTCCTGTGGCAAGAAACAACATAATAACAATTCAGTTCCGTTAAATGTATGTTTACTAAAGTGCAGGCCTAACAGCACAAGTGTCACTACAAAACCAGCAAAGAGACACATAATACAACACAAAAACAGTACAAGTACACAAAAACAAGGCACTATAAACAATGTGAAAGGAAAAAGCAATATAAGCGAAATACTTGGACAAAAACTCTAAACCCTGAGACTCATAGATAGGTTGATAAAAAAATGCAACAGATTAGCGCGAGATCTGTTTTAATGGAGTGATAATCTCAGTAATAACTAATCCCCTAGAAAGAAATTTTCTGATAAGTCAAGTACATATGACAGATACAAACTTTTTCTAATGGACTCACCAGTTTAAGCACTCCTTCTTCCCGTTCCACCTGACAGTGCAGACAGGTGCAATATTTGAAACTGTGCAAGGTAAATGTGGCCTTATACACGCCATGGAGGCATGTAGGGGGCTAGAAGCACAGCTTAACCTTGAGAGGAGTGGCCAGCTTCACGCTTCGGCCGCTATACCCGCGGAAATGACCGCTGTACCCGCTGAATAGGAGGCTGGGTGGGACTCAGAGCCGGTCTTTATGTTTTTGAGAAGAAGAAGATTTTTTACCCCTGCTGGGATTCGAACTTCGGACCGTTCAGGATATAGGCACATCACAATAGTTGTGAAACGCCGTACAGTGTCATAAAACAGCACCAATATTTCGGATCAAATTGATACCTCTATCTGGTAACGACAGAGGCAGCAGATCTGCTTGGAACGTTTCGGCTTCTATATTAAATTACACGTTGTCACGTCCCGGAAGAGAGCACTTTATAGCCCCCGCCGTGATGGTATCAAATTTCACAATTCCTATAACATTCCCATTAATTTTGATCCTGCAGTATCTTGTTACCTACACGCTTGACTGAAGTCTGCCCTGACTCTGAACCTCCGACGAACAGGCGCTTTCCCGTCCATTTGTTTGCCTACTCTGCCTAATCACACACGAGTTTCTGAGCAGAAATCAGAAAGCCTAATTTCCTGTTATATCTGTTTATTGAATCATTAATACTTGATTTATCTGTCAAAATTAACCGATAATCAAATTAAAAGTAATGACTGATATTTTAATCAAAAATGCAACGTAAAACAAAACAATTGCCTCTTAACGTAAGTTTAACCTTTTAAAGCCTAGCGGTAACTTTACGTACCACCAGGTTTAACATTAAAAAATTCTACGTGGTGCCCACATTGCGTTTATGTGTTTTGTACGGATCTCAGAACAAACAGCAACTTTTGCCTTATAAAACATTAACAGATTGTTTTATATAACCGAAGTGGAGAGTGTTTACTGCGCGGTACGCACTGAGTCCTTAAATAAAACAGATACGTTCCGTCTTTAAAGGGTTAATTAAACAACTACGTAATAGAATTCTATCAGGAATATGGTTGTGATGCATTAAGTGGGAATGCTACCTTGATAAGTGATTTTAGATTAAAATTGTTCCTCGTTCATCTGGACTATGTAGGAGGAGATTTGTTCCGGATTATCGAGTATTCCGGACCAGCGAGGGGAAATTCCGTGGTGTAGGCAATGTACAAAAAATCCACCACCCAGCGCTAAATTAAAACCCTTTAAAGCAGAAATACTGTACTTAGCAGTATAATAATAAAAATAATAATAGATAATTCAAATGGTAAATACTGGGCGGTAATTGGCCCAAAATGTCAAGAGCACACGGAGATCCGGATTATCAGTGTCCGGATTACCGAGGGACCGCTGTACTTTCTTTACACTTTGTATCAGCCAAAACACAACTATATTTAGACAACATAGTTCACGTGTCTAAAAGAATGACACGAGAGTGACCTATCCTATGTCGAAACATGTCGCTCTTTTGGACATATAAAATCTCTTATCTAAATATAATTATGTTTCTGTTTATTACTGTAATAAGAATCACGGTAAATCCAGTCAAACACAACAATTATTTATTCCAGTGTTAATTCAACAACGTGTTTCTGCCTGATAGGTCATCATCATGTTGACGAAGTATATAACGCTATGTGCACAGTTATATGGAAACTAAGGTCTCACCTTACAATTTATATTGTTACGTTGTGTGTGTATATAACGTAAAAGAGCAGCCTTAATAATGGGAAGTAATTTATATTTTTAGGACTGAATCTGGAAAATACAAAATATTAAAAATTTAAAAGATTAAACACAGGGAGTGGTAGCCGCCTCTTCAGACGGCCTGTATATGATTGTGTGTAGTGGTCTCTCGTGACAGAGGCCGATATTTCCAAAGAGTCTAAGTGGCGTGTGCTTGTTATTACTTTCAAAAGACCTACGTGGCAGACTTTTCTATATGCACTTATTTTGTGAGTTTTAAAACTATTGAAAATTGTTGTTTGGAGGCGCAGTTATGAGGGTTGTTGTAGAATTATGCGGTACGAATCATTTCGGTGAAATCTCATGGCCTACTGTGATTTTTACTGTCCACAAAACGATGATGACTCGCCTTAACCCTTTAAATACGAAAGGTAATCTGTTTTATATAAGGACTCAGTGCGTACCGCGCTGTAAACACTCTCCACTTCGGTTATACAAAACCAGTCTCTTAATGTTTTATAAGGCAAAAGTTGTTGTTTGTTCTGAGATCCGTACAAAGCACATAAACGCAATGTGGGCACCACGTAGAATTTTTTAATGTTAAACCTGGTGGTACGTAAAGTTACCGCTAGGCTTTAAACGGTTAAGGTTAAAAATTTAATTAATGTGTGAGTCTTGAGAAAGACACTGCAGCCCATATTTAGAATTAGGGTGCTTCCTCCCAAACAGTTGTGCCCCTTTAGATATATCCTTATATACAACTAACTTCACCTATGAAGAATGGGTCTTCTTGAATATGTAACAATTTTTCAACTCTTAAAGAAATTCACCGCATTTTGAGGAACCAGAATGTTTATTACAGCTTTCAGAATAAAACGTCACTTCTTCCTATGCCGATCCAAATCATTCCAATCCACTCCTCATTCTATTTCCCATAAGACCACTTTAATATTATCCTCCTATCAACACCGGTCATCCAATTGGTTTCCTTCCCTCAGTTTTTCCTACCAGATCCCTATACTCACACTGTTTCTGTCACTTTAAGTGTACATATGGAAGTAGTTATTGTACCGAAACGTCGTTGTTTTACCATTTGATACGGTATAACGTCTAGAGGATGGCATTGGTGTAAAGGTGTGAAATCTCAGTGTAAACGTCATGTCGCCTTCATATTTCTGTCTAAAACCATTTCCTGTCTTGTTGTTTTTCTGGCACCATTAACAAGCAAATATAACTTGTTATCATTACGAAATTTTCACTGCTCGTTCATTAATTGATAACAGTCTAATGCATAAAGCGACTATTACTTGTCCTCTTGGTCATTAGTAACAGGCTATTGATCAAAGGGGCTATATTTTCATAATTTTAAAAAGAAACCAGCAATTTTTTGCACTACACTTTATATTAAGATAAAACGTCGCAAGAAGCCTTTAGTTCCACTTTCATTTATAATGTATAAAATCTTCAATTCCTTGAAGTAAACCAATCACGAGTAACCTTGTTTCCTTCCTTTTATTTTAAGCCTATTGAGCTACCGGTTACTTCAAGGAATTGAAGATTTTGTACGTTGTATACACACGCCAACGGGGAAGGCCAACATTAATCCTTTAAAGACGAAGCGTAAACTGTTTTATTTAAAGACCAAGTTCGTACCGCGCAGTAAACACTTTTCATCACGGTTATAAAAAGCAATTAGTTTATGTTATATAAGACAAAATTCGTTGTTCGTTCTGAGATAAATACAGAACACATAAATACGGTGTGGGCAGAATGCAGAATTTTTGAAGGTCAAGCCTGTTGTGTCAAGTAACCAGTAGGCTTTAAAAGGTTAAACTTGCAATAATGTTCAAAACAGAGTGACGTTCCTACGTTTTATAACATCGACAGGTTTTGTGCCTAATAGAAGGCTATGCAATGAAATTGTTCATTGACCGAGAAATTGTAAATAGCAACAGCCAATAATTGAATTGTTTACTCATTGGATTCAGTGGCCTATAGACTTACTGTACTGTTGCCTTCCGCCTATAAATATTATTGGCTTGATGACGAAAAGCAATTATTCCACGTAATTTATATTTGGATTTGGGTATGAAAATATGAAACATTCTGCGGTTGAATTGAATTGATATTTTCAGTCTCAGTGATTATTGTATGTCGTATCTACATTAACGTTAAACAAATTAGGAAGCTTATACATAAGCAGTAATTCTATAGACAATATAATAATTTGCAGACTTTTTATTTGTCTCCGGGTCCTAACTCTCAGAGAACACAACGTGTATCATTCATGAATATCGGTAACAGAAAGAATATATCCCAAAGTTACGTAGGTGTTCATGTAGAATGTCTTAGCTTTTCCAGTGTTAATTGAAATCGGCGTGCATCTATAGGATTTGGTTAAATTTACAAGCACCAATTTTACGAAAACGATGTCTTGCGGGATTAATGCTCTTTCATCCATACAGGCAGATGTACAAACCTACGGACGGCCGTAATAAAACTTATAGATACTTTTCGCAACTGCTGTGTGAAATCTTTGTTTTCGGGTGCTCACATGCTGATATTTGTGCTGAAACAGTTATTATCTTAAATAACGCATTTTGTGTTACGCCTCGTTTTGTGTACGCAGATAGCTGGATAGTATCTTAAACTAAGGTACAAATATTGTTTCTATATACAGTCGATCCCGGTTATAACGACATCGGTTTATTCGAAACCTCGTCTATAGCGTCAGAAATTCTGTGGCACCAATTAACTCCTCACTGTTAACCATAATATTGTTATCCTCAGTTATAACAACACTCGTTCATAACGACACAAAATACTCAGGCCCCTTCATGACGTTATAACCGAGTTCAACTGTTTATGTAATTTTATTATTCATTCATTATTCAAAGCAATGTGACCCGATCTATTGAAAATAGGAAAAAGACCCGATTACGTCTAAGATTAGATTAGGCAGTAAAGTTAAACGCCATGTTGGTTACAGTTTGGGGCGAAAGAGGAGGGAGGATACAAATACAGTGGATTTGGTAGGATGAGGCTGAGGGTTGACAAGAAGAAAACAGAGTCGTTTCAGTGGTTTTTACAACCGGCAGAAACTTGCAGACTTACTTATGACAAAAGTTCTTAGTACTGGTAGCATAGTTAGAAAAATGTCCACATCGGGGGGGGGGGGGGAACTTCGCATGTTCAGATCCCCCCGAAGTATTCATGAATATCGTCAGTACGCTGAACAGACGACAAAATGGGTAAAGCCTTTTGCCTGACTGCTTCTTAAATGTAAAGGTTTAGTGACTGCAAACCTCACACGCTAAGGCATCTTGTATTGCGGACGGCATTTAAGCGAATAACAAATGAGTGATATAATATAGCCGAACCCGCTTATAACGACACTGGTATGTTTCGGCTATATTAAGCCGTCCTCAGCCTGAGTACAACTATAAAAAAGAGAGTGTACAATAATTTTACGTTTATAATTGTACATTCTCTTTTTATACAGTAGTGCTCAGCTTGAGCGTGACTTAACGTAGCCGAAACATGTAGCTGACTGTGGATTTCAGTACACATGTGTTGTGCTAGACGGTTAATTATTGACATATATACAGTAGAACCCGCTTATAACGACATTGGTTTATACGACACCTCGCCTATAACGTCAGATACTCCGTGATACCAATTAATTCCTCGCTCTTAACCATAATATTATACTACTCGGTTATAACAACGCTGGTTTGTAATGACACAAAATATTCACTCCCTTTTATGGCGTTAAAACCGAGTTCGACTGTAATTAATATTATGTGTGTGGTTACCCTGTTGGGCTTTACATTGTCCTGCGAGAGAAGTGTGCTGAAGTGAAGGTAACTTTTCAAAGGACAGGTAAATTCTGACGACAGGGGAGTGGAGAAGACTACATAACGAGGAACTTCATGACCTGTACTCATCACCAAATATTATTCGGGTAATCAAATCTAGAAGAATGAAATGGGCGGGGCATGTAGCATGTATGGGGGAAAAGAGAGGTGCATACAGGATTTTGGTGGGGAGATCTGAGGGAAGGCGACCATTTGGGAGACCCAGGCGTAGATGGGAGGATAATATTAAAGTGGATCTTCAAGAAGTGGAATGGAGCATGGACTGGATTGAGCTGGCTCAGGATAGGGATAGGTGGCGGGCTCCTGTGAATGGGGTAATGAACCTCCAGGTTCCATAAAATACGGGGAATTTCTTGACTATCTGAGAAACTGTTAGCTTCTCAAGAAGGCCTCTGCTCCATGTAGTTAGTTAGTTAGTTAGTTAGTTAGTTAGTTAGTTAGTTAGTTAGTTAGTTAGTTAGTTAGTTAGTTAGTTAGTTAGTTAGTTAGTTAGTTAGTTAGTTAGTTAGGTAACCTCCGATGCCCAAAACCTCGTGTCACTAGGATTAAAGCGGTAGGCATAAGAACCTGGCCGGTTACCTCCATTAAGTGCAGAAGATAAGAATGAGTGGAGCTGTACCTCCTCTCAAGATTGTGCATTCATGGAATCCACAAGAACAAATTTACTTCACTTAATTTTTTATTGTTAAAGTAAAATGTATAACTTTCTTCTAAAAGTGTAAATAGTAACTCTCTTTCAATGCAGTCTTGCAGAATAAAATTGACTACATTGTGACACTATGCGAGAAGAGAGAAAACGGCAGCTACACCCAGTAGGACTCCTCTGGACGAGTGATCAGCTCGTCGCAGAGACCGCTACCTACACAACACACATCAAACACAAGAGACGAATATATACTATGCTTTCATCGGGACTCGAACCCGCGATCCCAGCAACCAATTGGCCGCAGACCTACACATTAGACCGCATTGCGACCGGGATTTTCCGGAGATAATAATACTTCCCTCTATTACTAGTACATGCCTATTTTATTACCGTTAAGGAATTCTATGTTTTCTAAACAATACCTGTTACGATAGAGTACATAACATTTTTTGCACTGCTGTGAAGCGCCATTAGCTAGAACCTAACCTTACAGTGTAGAAGGATAAAGGCTTTGCCAGCCTACTATGTTTAATGAATTGAAAAATGATGGGAAATTTTACAGAAATCATCTGCAAGTGTGTTTTGCAACGGGTTGTAAAGCCTAAGTATATTTAATAGTAAAATCTGCATTCGACCAGCAAGTTTCCGTCGATGAGATAAATACTGCAATGTGAAAGAAAGGGTGCCGGCTGTCGGCGCAAATAAAAAGAGCCTATATGTGAAGCACGCGTGTGTGTCTGTGAAACATGGCGACAGGGCGCTGCACATTTTTTTTCATTTTTCATCACTTTTTATGTGTGGCTGCTATTTAATGAGTATGAAAATTATTCAGAGAAGTTTTATTTTTCATTTTGTAGCCTTTACAGCATGTTCTTTTTGCGAAAGTGACGTTTCAGCTCTTGAAAGTAAAGGAAGTGTGAAATTAAGGGTGTTTGAAGGTCATTTATTTCTAAGCGGAAAGAAAAAAAAATTAAAAAGTACGTAATGAAGATATCCGCAATTTGTACTCTTCACCAAATACTTGGTATCAGACAAAATTATTTAAGGGTTGTGGGGTTACCAGAACGTGTAATTCGAGTGGGGGACATGAGAAAGTAATACAACATTTAAGCTGAAAGTTCTGTAAAAACAATAGAAGAATAGAACGTGAGGCTCAACATCGGATTAATTTGGTTTATGACAGGGCTGATGTGATGACGGTAATTAACCCTTTAAAGACGAAGCTTATCTGCTTTATATAAGGACTCAGTGCGTACCGCGCTGTCAACACTCTCCACTTCCGTTATAAAAACCGATCTCTTAATGTTTTATAAGGCAAAAGTTGCTGTTTGTTCTGAGATCCGTACAAAACACATAAACGCAATGTGGGCACCATGTAGAATTTTTGAATGTTAAACCTGGTCGTATGTAAAGTTACCGCTAGGCTTTAAAGTGTTAAACTTCTTTGGGTTTCTGAAACAGTCTGACCAACTGAGGGACTACAATTTTCCCAGAAAAGGTTGTAGTCCATGGAGATGGTTAGACTTTCAGCTGGAAGACAGAAGAGAAGTTCGTACCTGACTGCAGAAAAATCCTTGTCAAGTGATGACTTGAAACCCAGATGGTGCTGCTGCTGCTGCTGATGATGATGATAATTCGATTCCTTTTCATTTAAATTCAAAAAGTGTTTATTAATTGCTGGCAAACGAGCACAAGTGCCAATTACTAAGCCAGCACAAGAACACAAATACAACACAAAAACACAGAAACGAAAAATAATAAAAAGGAATCGAGACAAAAACGCATAATAATAATAAGAAGAAGAAGAAGAAGAAGACAAAGACAAAGTTAGATGGGAAATATACGATTAAAACTACAATACTTACGCAATTCCAGTGCTAACTTGCCGTTTCGGAATATTAAAATGGACGCCTACAGACCTAGAGAATCTCCAAACTAGGACAAGAGCGGTAGTTACAGGATATAGAATTCACCGCCCGCGTGCCGCAAAGGAAAGAGTCACTCTACCACGGCACATAGGAGGAAGAGGGATGGCTGATATAACTCGGCTACATGATAAGCAGGTGAAGTTACTTCAGACGTATTTCTTAAACAAACAGACATCATCACCTCTCCATGCTGCAGTAGTAAAAGCAGACAATAAATACACACCACTGGATTTACTACAAGCAAATGAAAATTAACTCACCACAGGCGAAGAATACAACAACAAAATCAGAAGACAGTGGTCCCAAAAAGCCTTACGCGGCCGAAACCCGCACGGTCTTAGCCAAGAACACGTAGACATAGAAGCGTCGAGCAAATGGCTGACAAATGCAGACCTGTTTGCTGAAACGGAGGCTTTTTTAACAGCAATGTAGGACCAAGTTATACTAACAAGAAACTAAAAGAAATATATTTTGAAGCAGCCAAACATCGACGAGGTGTGTAGAAGATGTGGAAAAGAACCGGAGACAATCCAGCACATTACTGCAGCATGTGAACAACTAGCACCTATCGAGTACATAAAAAGACATGATGAAGTAGCGAAAGTTATGCACCAGAAACTGGCAGAAACAGCTGAACTAACTGAAGACAAATGCTCATACTATAGGTACAAACCAGCAAACGTGCTGGAGAATGACAGCTTCAGACTGTACTGGAATCGCAGCATTATTACGGACAAAACAATACCTTCCAACCGACCTGACATAACTTTCACGAACAAGAAAACAAAAAATACCTTTCTAATAGACATAGCTATTCCAAATGCACACAATCTCGCCAAAACAGTAACAGAAAAACAAAAGAAATACCAAGAACTGGCGAACGAAATGCGTGCTCTGAGGAAGCAGGACGCAGTAAAAGTGGTCCCGATAGTAATTTCAGCTACGGGAGTAATTTCAAAGTCACTGTCACAAAGTCTAAAGAGACTTAACCTGCACCCAAACACATATATACAAATGCAAACAGTGGTAATTCTTGGCACATGTTCAATTGTAAGAAATTTCCTAAATTACACATGAGACCACCGAGCCTAATCCTGTTGATGATACATCCCAGGATAGGTGAATATTTCCCAGCCAAAGCTGAGAAGTGAGAAATTCGAATAATAATAATAATAATAATAATAATA
Source organism: Coptotermes formosanus (assembly GCA_013340265.1). Classification (NCBI taxonomy): domain Eukaryota; kingdom Metazoa; phylum Arthropoda; class Insecta; order Blattodea; family Rhinotermitidae; genus Coptotermes; species Coptotermes formosanus. The sequence goes on from BLKM01006599.1 coordinate 36,108, forward strand.
ATAATAATAATAATAAACTGGTAGGAGCACTACGAAAGTCAGTGGAAACAAGTCACGAAAGTACGGGAGGCATATTACGGACTCAAAAAGTGAAAATTGGCGGACTTATCCCTAACAATAAACTGGACATCATAATTCACGACAATAAAGAGGAACGTGTTTGTTAATAGGCGTTACAATTTTAGGAGCCATAAATGTGGTCAAGAGTGAAGACAAAACCTGTTGTAATATAAAGACCTTGCAATAACAATATAGCGTTCCTGGGATGTACAATACAAGGTAATACCGGTACTATTAGGACCAACTTAAAATAGCCAAGTTCCTGAACAACATACCGGGACAGCAGGACATCAAGAAACTAGAGAAAACAGCCACATTGTGCACAGTGCACTGTGTACTGTGTACTGTGCGCTGTCTACTGTGCACTGTGTACTGTGTACTGTGAACTGTGCAGTGTGCACTGTGTACTGTATACTGTGCACTGTGCACTGTGCACTGTGCGCTATGCACTGTGTACTGTATACTGTGTACTGTGCACTGTGTACTGTGTACTGTGCACTGTGCACATACTCCAGGAAATATTAACCTAGCGGTACAAAGTGTTTATCACGGGAAGTAACATTACATTTACCGTATACACAAAAACACTAATGACCACCAAATGCACAAAGAGAGTTTTATCATCAATCGTAACACACTCCTACATGTTTTGACCCTGCTGGGTCATCTTCAGGGAGAATTTTTGTTATCGTTACACTAAGGTTGCACTTTACAGTTGAGTGAGAATGTGCTGTTGACTGTGTAGCGTGTACTAGAGGCGTGAACTCTCTGCAGTTCCGACCTACAGGGCCGGACCGCAGACAGTTCACGCCCAAAAAACAACGCAGTACATAGTCAACAGCACAGTTTCACTCAACTGTAAAGTGCAACCTTAGTGTAACGGTAACAAAAATTCTCCCTGAAGATGACCCAGCAGGGTCGAAACATGTAGGAGTGTGTTACGATTGATGATAAAACTCTCTTTGTGCATTTGCTGGTCATTAGTGTTTTTGTATAGTATAGTGCACGGACATGGAACACATTACTTATACCATATATGTTAACCACGGAATAGCTGCTACGTTATATAAGCTGGACCCTTCATTTTTTCCGTATATGTACAGGCAAAGAACGTCTATAAAAGTGATAGCAAATGATAATAATAGTTAAATTAATTTTATGTTCTCTAAGATCTACAATTAGTTGAACTGAGTCACATTTCTGTGAAACTACGTGCACTCTCTTCACAGTTCCGTAATAAAATTAATACAAATATTTTCCGTTGCATACGCTAAAACGTTTGCATTTGACAGTTTACTGGATACTGGTTATTGATTACGTAACTAACTGACAAAGAGCTTAATCTGTGATAATGAACTTGATCTCTGCATGATGTTAATTTTAAAGCCTATGTTTACAGAGCGAACAACTCACTCCGTAATTTGTTTGTATCTGTAAGCACACGTACTCGCTAAAATATTTGCGTAATTTTATCATAACCTTACATACATTTTGAAGCCTACTTACTTCTCTAAGACATGTAGCGTTTTGCATTTTCTATTCCTGTAGCATTGTTTACGTTGTAGGACATTGATTTTCTTATATTTAGTATCCACTTATTTGCTCTGAAGTTTCTCTGTTGAGGCCGTGAATTCAAAACAGAATTTCTATTCCTGTTTTCCTTTAATGAATGTAAAAATTTCCCACACTTCAGTACTTTCTATGCGAATCGGGGCTGATATCTCGTGGTACCGAGTTAGATACTTTGCTGTACCAGGGTTTATAGCTTGTGGTACAGAGATATATTCCTTAGGATACCAAGGTAGATACCATGCAGTACCGAAGTTGATATCTTGTAGTACAGAAGTAGATGCCTTGTGGCACCGGGATCTAAATTTGTGGTACGGAGATAGATACCTTTTGGCGTTGAAGCTGGCAACTTGTGGTATCGAGGTACTATTTTTAGTGTATCATTCTTGTTAATTCCAGATGCATTCACTCTGAGACCGTGGTAAATACAATTTTACACAACAGCCCCTACTCATTTCTTTATATATATATATATCGGTTTCGCAGTATATAAATTTGAATAATGCAGTATATTATTGTAAATTTTAATATATGTACCTCGACCTTCAGATACATTTTATTTCAAACTAACTCCTAGCCACTGCGCCTCCTGTTTTTTATTACCTCATGATATTTAGGCAGTTATTGTAAATTCTACTGGTTAATTCTTACAGAAAATGGGAATATAAAAATACAATTTCCGTTTAGTTATTGCTGACGTGTTTCTGTATATTTTAATAAACTCATTCTTTAAAGATAAAAATCCATATGCCTTAAGGGTTCGTTATCCTCTAGTCCCGTAAATTGGGGTACATATGAAATTTCTCATCTTGTAGTCCATTTCACCTGAATTCCATAGCGCATTCGACCTTCTACCTTCACCAAACCTGTGCAGACCTACACGTTTGGGGTGATTCTAACATTGCTATAACAATTCTTAACGGTTGAATTAAGTCCGAAATTTCCAAGTTCCTTTTAACCCTGCTGCTTCCAAAGTAACTTTCTTGGCCACTCGACCATCAGTTGTAGGAAGCAAACCGCCTGCATTCTTTAATTCTACAGACCCGCCGCGTACACGTGTCGGAGAAGTTGCCTGAAACAGTAGGCGTTATAAAAACAAGTGATTTGCTTCTTGCTCGCAAAGTTCTGCAGCAGGCACGAACGAAGTTAGACACTTATGACTTGCATGTGTCTCTTCACTCTAAAGATGTAATTCCATTTAGTTGACACCGTACCACATTGAGTAGTTCTACCAGTCCGGAATGTGTAATTTGCTACGTGCTAAGCGTGGGCTAGGATATCGTGTGGCATAAGATCATTGGAATTTTAACACTTAGGAACGAATTTTGGAATGGGCAATTATATTAGCTATGCAAGAGGTAAGTGGAATTTACCTTATTGACGTAAGCTGTTCTGATGCACTTCGCTGTTCCAAGCATGTGTAAGCGGCTATTATACAGATATTACTCTAAGCCCCATTAAAAAGAGTTTTCAAGGCTTGTAAAAGAGATAGGAGAGAATTCTGTAATACACTCATGTACACATCTACCCAAACATTTCTGTGAATTCTGGCGTAGGCAGCTCTTATTGCACTCATAATTTGCCCTTTCACCTCCAAAACTTCTGCATTCACAACAATTTTTCTGGTCTTTGAAATATTATCGTATCTCACAGAAAACAAACTCATCGTTTGGTATAAATACAAATCATTTAATAATTGTCACAGAAATGATAGGAGCTGATGGGAAAGAGCCTAGAAAAAATGAATGCACACTGTGACTGCAAAATGCAGAGTTTGTAAATGTTTGGACATTTGCGCGTGGATTTACCACGGGGCTATAACGTGTTAAGAATTTAAGAATAAGGTAATAAAAATGTTTTTGATGTTTGGCATCCCGTTGTGTTTTCTATAATAATACATGAAAAGTACTTTAACATCGTCTACACAGCTTTTATTATGGATAAAATAACCTGATAATTACTTCAGCTAGAACAATGAAAAGTTATTTTATTAATAATAAAGTTCTGTTGAGAATGTTGGTGTACTTTTTGTTATAATTAACGTACATTTGATTCGTCAGACTGGCGAAATGCAGTGTGTGGGCATTCGAAGTTCATTTTTAGAAGTCTGTTTCAGGTTACAGTTATTTACCTTACGAAGTGTTTGCTACGCATTTACAAAACAATGAGTTTAAGGTACATTTAAAATTAATCATACCGTGTACGTACTTATTGTAACACATGCATTACAGCTAACTCGTACACAATATTGTCGTACAATGTTACAAATTTGATAAAACTCCCGACATGTTTCGATGCAACTACTCACCATCCTCAGAGGAGAGGCACAGAACGCTTAAAGACGTATTTAAAAATACACAAGTCTAGTTTGTTTGGATTTCGTTATATGTAAAACATGTTGTCACGTGGTATTTTAACAACGTGTTTTCTAACGTACTCCAAACAAATTAGGCATGTGTATTTTTAAAAGTATCTTCTAAGTGTTCTGTGTGTTTCCGCTGAGAATGGTGTGATGTTACACCGAAACAGGTCGCGAGTTTTATAAAGTGTGATATCAATATTGTGTTAAGAGCTGATGGTAATACAAGGGTCAGTATAAAAGAAAACAAATTATTTATAGCAAAATACGAAAGCAGGGTCACCATTTTTGTATCGTACGTACAGGGTAATTCGCAAGTCCCTCCGGGATTTCTGATCTATGCAGTACAGTAGCCGGGATGGTCACGACGGGGGGAGGGGGGGCATGTCAACAGAGAGAGAGAAACTCCAAGTTTCTGTGGTTCTGTGTGGTACATTGTCCGAAACCTCCGTTGCAGCTTCACAATTGACTCAGTTTTGGAATATTGCAAGACACAGAACGCTTTCTTATCCCCTGACCACGCCATATTTCGTCACGACTGCCACCTAGGGATGAAACCTGCAAGTACACCACAGCGCCTATTACCCCAAAAAACTTCGAGAGATTTTCTACCTATTGATATGCTCCTTTCTGCTGTGTCTGTCTTGGTTGTTGTGCTGCCGAGTTCGGCATTTCAGGAGGGAATTTTGAATTACCCTCTATATACATTCCATATAGAACGTGATCACTCGTTGGACCTGTTTTGGACACCCATGTTTTTATTCACACGCGGCCCCGCCCGGTCGCCATGACTACCAACAGGTGCATGTTTATCTTGGATCCTCCGCCCACGCATACTTGTGGTTACAAACGCTAAGTACTAGGAGCCATTAAGCGCGCTAAAGGGGTAACCTGTTTGCTCTCCAGGACGTCCTTGTAATTAATGCGGCCTTGTTTCTTGCTGGGGATTTTCATACCAGTTGCAGCCGCAGGCATCTGGCATAGTCACAGTATGGAAAACACAGAGAGTGTTTTTCTAGGAAACAAAGATATCTTTTCTATCAGAGCAATCCATTTAACTTAACCGATGCTGAGTAATGCAAGTTAACCTGTGCTTCAAAAACATGCATTGAAGACGCTTAATTATCTACAAGAAGATTCCCACAAGTTCTTTACCAGCCACCTCTTATTTAACATTTTAAAGCCTAGCGGCAACTTTACATACTGCCAGGTCTAACATTAAAAAATTCTACATGGTGCCCACATTGCGTTTATGTGTTTTGTGTGGATCTCAGAACAAACAGCAACTTTTGCCTTATAAAACATTAAGAGATTGGGTTTTATAACCGAAGTGGAGAGTGTTTACAGCGCGGTACGCACTGAGTCCTTATATAAAACAGATACGCTTCGTCTTTAAAGGGTTAAATATCCACAACTATGTAAATCCAATGACCAGGGCCCTTCTTGAGAACCTATTAATTTTATGTATAATACAAATGTTCCACAAGAGCCTGTCAGTCTATGTTACAATTCTCCACTGAAGATGGAGCCAGAAAGTTACTCCGAAACGTTGGTATATATCTGCCAAACTAAATGGCGTAACATTCCTTACGGTTATAGCGTCTGCGTTTACCAATTATCGTGATTCTGAGCCATTTCAGGCAGGCCTCGTAAATGATTTACCTCAATATTATCCTGCTCTCTTTTCCAAGGGGGTTTACCCACCAAAATCCTGTAGGAAGAGTATAGTTCATCTTATGACTACATGCCCGTAGTCCCCTGCATTACACTGTAGTAACAAGATAGTGTTGCTTCCGTGTGACACAATGCTCCTTGTCATGCAATAAACTTATAGGGTGTTCAATTGCCCAGTTACTGTACTTCATCCTTATCACGCCGGAAAATTTCCTCGACAGAAATTTGTTGTGAGAAGCTTTCTAATTCACAGAAACTTCTTGTAGACTGTGGCATCATATAGCCTTATACACCTTCAGTTTTATAACCGTGTAAATAATGTATATAAAATATTAATAGTTACTGGTCTTTATTATGTTACGTAAGAACTAAACTACACGGCGTCATATCCCAGAAGATAGCTACTTTCTTAGTCACCGCTTTGAAAACACCAGAATTCTGTTTTTTGTAGTTTTTTCATTCAAAATAAAGGTCCCTTTCAAATATTGTAAAACAATTTTCAAAATTATTTTGTGAAACCTGATCCTCAATATTTTGCAAATCAGTGTCTAATAACAAGCAATTATAGGCAATGTGACTCAAAAATTATTATTATGATTATTATTCTATTATTGTTATCGCTTTTGGGTATTTTTGTGTGTCTGCATGTGATTTTTGTATTTATGCTTGTCTGTTTATAATTGGCCATTGCGCTGTTAAACTACCGCGTTAATAAATTATAATTAATAATAACAACAATAATAATAATAACAATTATTATTATTATTATTATTAACAAGGAATTATGTCTTTTACAAAACAAGATATGAAATATTATGTATTTGGAGTTATTCCTGGTTGTTTCTCCATAATATTATTTGTAACTTTATTGGTTTCTGCGTCCTGTAGTGCATTTCATACCTGCCGCTGGTTCCACAACAATACAAGCAAAGTTACTATTTCGTGGGTGTTGTGTTATCATTCTAGCGATGCTCCGTATTCTTGTTAATTCAACTAACATCGCCGCTGTATAATTCAGACAGTGAGAGAACAAGAAAATTGAAGTTATGCAGAAGTTTATTATAGTAATACGTGTTCATGAATGCAGAAGTACAAAGCAGTAGCTGTGTGAGGTGTGCATGTTCCTAATCACCTCCCACATTCATTACTGAAGAAGTCTGCTTTGAGCCACTTCAACGGGGCGTAGAGTGAAATCTAGTTTGGAAATGCACAAAATTAAAAATAAAACCAAACTCATGAGAAGTCCAGGTCACATTACAACTAATGATCGGCTATAGACGTTTCGTCTTGGTATCGAAATATCGCAGGGGCTAGTATCAAGTTTTGTTCAAATTTTTGACAATTATTTTGTTGTTCCTCCAGGGGTGTACTCAATGATGAAATGGAGTCTGCCCGTCAGAGAAATATGCGTCTTTGTCAAATATTTGACCCAACTAGTAAAAAAGTCTCGCCATTGTTAAGATAAAACAACAAATACACACACTGTTTACAATTTATATTTGTTATAATGTCACCCCTACATGTTTCGGTGGTCAAGCCACCATCTTCAGGGTGCACCAAAGGTCTCATGCTCCGTTCTGTATTTTTTACTTCTGCACCTTTAGATGAAGAATGGATCCTGTGACCTTTGGTACACCCTGAAGATGGTGGCTTGACCACCGAAACATGTAGGGGTGCTATTGATACAAATATATGATTGTAAACAGTGTGCCTATTTGTTGGTCTGTCTTAACAGCGTAAAAATATGCGCGGTGAACAACACATAAAAATGTCTCGCCGTTTTTGGTGCTTCATATTAATTGTAAACTATGTACTTGTCTTGAGTGGGACTTAGTTCGAAGTCTTATTTTTCTTAGTTTACTGAGATCAAGTTTAGTGTTATCCTCTCAGTTACACTTACATCTCTCAAGTGCTTACCCTCTTTCACATGTCTCATATAATTTTGTGTAGGTTTCTCCAAAACTAATATTATGCTACATTCACAGCCAAATTTCCTATGCTCATTTGTGAAATGATAATATTACAAATTATTTCGCCACAAATGTAGATAAATGAAAAATGTTTCTTTAGGAAGACAATTGTGTGAGTTTGGCTTCTGGGGGAAGTAGGTAAAGCAGACATTTATTTGAATTTGTCGTTGATATTTCGATAGGATTTACAGTCCAATTTCTCTGATCTGTTTGTTGTTTTTGAGGAAGGATGGTGGGAAGATGTGAAAAGAAGAAATATGCTTTAAGTTAGAGGGATGCTATGTTAAGAGAAGCGTGAATATTTGCAGAGACAGACTTGGAGTTAGGTGAAGCATTCAAGGTGACACGAATCAGGCCGTGGAATGAAACAAATACATCTCTATAAGAACTAAATCATTGCTTATTCTACGCAGAGAATAAAGTTACAAGGTTATAATTGCTGGTAGAAAAGTCGTTAGAATTTTCCTTCACCACAAAATTACAGACCAGTGAAAAGCTTCATAAGGCCAATCCCAGTGTCCGCGCGGTCTAAGGCGTAGGTCTGCGGCCGAACGCTTGCTGGGTTCGTGGGTTCAAATCCCACCGTGGGCATGGATGTTTGTCCATTGTACAGTATTTGTGTCGTCGGGTAGAGGTCTCTGCGACGGGCCGATCACTCGTCCAGAGGAGTCCTACCGACTGTGGTGTGTGCCTGAGTGTGATCAAGTGAAAATAAACAAACAACCTTGACACCTACTGTGAACAGGTAGAAGAGGGAAGGACTACGTAACGAGAAGCTTCGTAAGAATTTTCGGAGGTTTATGACGATAGAAGTGACGAAAATCCACACAATATGGAGTAAGGAAGCACTGTACACCGCGGAGATGAAAGTAAAGATGCGTCTTTGGAACTTTCTGGAATTTTACTTCAGTTCAAACATCTGCAGTACATTTTTCATCCGATATGTCCGAAAATACCTCTGGGATTACGTTTCTTTTCTATGAGTAGAGTAAACCCTGCCTATAACGGAAATTTAAGGGTCCGAAATTGTTTATTTAATGATGTCTAGGGAAGTTTTCGCTCTTTGTTGTGACGTTTATGTGAAACCCAAAAATGCACGGCTTGGCCAAACGTACAGTTTTCTAATGCTATGATAAATGGTAGGGAAATTAACCACTGGGCTTAGAGAAGTTAATATACCACCTTCAGTCTGTTAAGAAGAAATGACCTTGGTGTTGGAAAAATGGGTAAAAAATATTGTATATCATGACAGCGTATTTTATAACTTCGTATGTGGCTTTTTAAAACTTTAAAGTCTAAAATCATTACAAATTACGTTTAAAGATTCAGTTCGAACCGCTCAATAAACACATTACCTCTCGATTATAAAAACCAGTAACTTAATAATGTGTAGAAAAATAACCCCTGTTTGTTTCTGAGATACATAGAAAAGCAAAAATTTCACTGTGTGTACCAAACGTAGATATTTGAATGTTAAAGCCGATTATATGCATGTTAACCACTTGGCTTTAGAGGGTTAAACTGCGTTAATTAACACTTCGATTTTTCGATGTAAAACCTTTTTGTTTTTCTACAATATCGGCAAATTCTCGTACGTTGTTACATGTTAAGTTAACCTTTTAAAGCCTAGCGGTAACTTTACATAGGACCAGGTTTAACATTAAAAAATTCTGCGTGGTGCCCACATTGCGTTTATGTGTTTTGTACGGATCTCAGAACAAACAGTAACTTTTGCCTTATAAAACATTAAGAGACTGGTCTTTATAACCGAAGTGGAGAGTGTTTAAAGCGCGGTACGCACTGACTCCTTATATAAAACAGATACGCTTCGTCTTTAAAGGGTTAAAATGAATTTGTTTTATCACAGTTACTGCAGCCAAAATTTTCAAGATAAATAAGTAAGTTGCTATGTTCTAAGAACTGCTCGGTATTTATTTGTTAGCAGTTTCGCAGAAATATTGTGTTACGTATGTGTGGTAGTTACACATACCTCTGGTATAATTCATTTCCGCGAGATATTTAATAAAAGCACTGCATAAAATGTAACAATTGTGTGCTTTGATCTTCGATAATTAATTAAATAGAGATGTTGTGCAGGGGCACACAAATCCCGGGTGTCAGGTCCCCATGACGACTGTTTTTAACGCGGTGCTTAACATGTGTTGATCTTGGTATGGAGCTTGATTTATTTCACCTTTCTGGCACCTAAAATTTTGAGGTTTCCCTAGTTTTTTGGAAAATTTGATCACCCGTGTTTTTATGTTCTTCCTTCGACCTTCAAAAATTTTGTGTTCAAAATTAAGGGTAAGGGTCATTTTGTACATTTTTGTCATTGGACATCCTCACTAAATTCAAGAATACGACCTGCTGGCATGTGATACCATGTACTTGGGCACATTTTAGAAGACGTATTACCAACCGTCGAGGGAACATGAAACACAACACTAAAGTTTACAGTCGAAAACACTAATCACCAACAAATGCACAAGGAGTTTTATCATCAATTGTAACACACTCCTACATGTTTCGACCCTGCTGGGTAATCTTCAGGGAGAACTTTTTGTTATCGTTACATTAAGGTCGCAGTTTATAGTTGAGTGACAATGTGCTGTTGACTGTGTACTGTGTACTGGAGGGGTGAAATCTTTGCTGTCCCGGCTTGCACTGCAGCGCAGGCCCGGACCACAGAGAGTTCACGCCTCCAAAAACAACGCAGTACACAGTCAACAGCACCTTCTCACTCAACTATAAAGTGCAACCTTAGTGTAAGGATAACAAAAAGTTCTCCCTGAAGACTATCCAGCATGGGTGAAACATGTAGGAGTGTGTTGCGATTAATGGTAAAACTCTTTGTGCATTTGTTGGTGATTAATGTTTTTGTATAATATAGTGCACGGGCATGGAACACATTAAATTTACAGTCGAAATTAATTTTTGCCCTTAGTGCCGAATATAAATCCAATTCTACAAACATCGTATCAGCACAATATTAAGTATATATTAAGTATATGGTCGAATAGACGATGATTAAGGTATTCTGTTATTTTCTAATCTATTTAGCCAAAAGTAAATTTCTTAAAAATTCTTACATTTCTTCGTAATTCTCTTTTGTTTACATTGTCTTAATTTTTATTCTACCAATGATGGAGACCTTCAGTTTTAATAGACACTGATTTTTTTTTCGTATAGTAGCTTTGACAGGGATATAAATATGTCTTGCCTTCCTTTAGTCAACATCAGCTAACTATAATCGAGTGTCATCTGCACTGTAACCTCATTGTACATTGCCTCGACTGAGGATCATAATTGGTGATCGTGTCGATTACTCATTTGTGGGTGGTGATTTTGTCTACGAAATAAGAGATCCTAAGCTTAAAGCCAGTAAATCATGTTACAATATTGGTGTTTCTCTCTGAAATATCGAGGTGAACGTCCTTACCGAATTGGTCCAGGTCAGAATTCACGTTCTACTTAAAGAAACGTTATGGAATCTTGTATCGAAAATATCCTCTAGAATCACTTGCTTACCACTGAGTAATTTCTTGGTCCCTCCAGCAAGTCAGCGATCCACTGCCAATCAGCTGGAGATGAAGCCACGCGTTCTGCGACCCTGGTGTCAGTAAAGATTATTCGCGTTCTTTTCCATATTGCAGTACCTCCTGTGAAGCTTTCATTAATTGCGTGCTGTGAAACTTATTATTTTGGGGCTTATTCGTAAATTGTAAATATCAGTAATTTGTAAATAAAATTTCCGCACAACATAAAGTAATGAATCATAAATACCTTGAAAATTATGCAATTATTTCAGAAGAATGAAAAAAAAAATTCAATTGGACCGATCGTGAGAGAAACAAAGTATTACATAGAGTCAAGATGGAGAGGAATATGATACAAACAATAAAAAGAAAGAAGACCAACTGAATTTGTCACATATTGTGTATAAACTGCCTTCTAAAATACGTTATTGAAGGAACGTTAGAGGGAAAGATAGAAGTGAAGGGAAGGCGAGGAAGAAGACTTAGGCAGCTACTGGATAAACTTAAGATAACGAAAAGCTACTGCAAATTGAAAGTGGAAGCACCAGATCGCACTCTGTGAAGAACCCTGGAAGAAGTACGGACCTATCGCAAGAGGGACATAGCAGTGAATGAGAGTAAGGCAGGAGAGAGGCAACGAAAGAATCACGAACAGGGAAACGAGAAAAATAAATAACGATTTTACACGGAGAGTGGGTGGTAGCAGACCACTTAACCATTTATCTGAAGACAACTACATAACATTAAAGAGTATGTTACAGAAATAGGTTGTGCCCCGGGTTAACTTTTATGGGAATGCTTTCCACTATATACCCTTTTTGAACACGGTAACTGACAGCAATTTTCCATGGAAAATGTGGGTATTTTTTATTAACTGTGCGACCGTTAGGTCCTTAAGAATGACTCTTATATTATAAAGCTAGTTGAATATCCCATATTTTTTTAAAAATTTTCACTTAATTCGTAATTTTTGACGTCTCATAATTACAACTTTTTATTTGATATGAGAACACAATTAATTACTTAGGGCAGGGTACACGTCAGGAGTCAACCCTTCGTCAGCTACTCAAATTACTTGCGTTATATGGGAATGGAGGTTTCATTTCTGTCGTTTGAAAATTCCGTCACTGGCTGTTATTTTGACTCGGGCGCTGAAAACGCCTGTATTATCATTGATCTAAAATCTTCAACTAAAATAGCCTTCCCTGGAATTACAACACAGCTGTATGTTAAGCGAAGGCCGTGTATTTAGTCTCGCTCTGTAGAGGCAACTGTATGCTCAGATAGTTGCTACGGTTTTAGCTTATGTTGACACTACACGCTAAATAAACGGGACTCATCGCTGGCTGCTTTCCAAACAGGCGTAAATTACTAAACCCTAAGGTTTGAACAACTTCACTCATTTTCTAGGCAAAATGAAATGTACTAGAGAAGGAGGCTGAGAGAATTCAAAGAACATGTATACAGTAACACACACGCTCTTACTTTGACAGGCATATTCCAAAACAGGTGTATACTTATCTTAATTAATATAAAATACTAAACAACTCCATGGAACAACATCGTTCTTATGAAGCATAAAATTCAACAGCTAGTCAAGAAGTTACCTGAGTTTATGGAAATTGAGTTTTCATTAACGTGTTCCCAACAGCCCACCACTTTTCTATATCCTGGAACAAATAATTTCAATTCACACTTCCCCCATTTTATTTCTTGAACATCAGTTTTAATATTATACTCCCACCTACGCCTAGCTCTTCCAAATGGTCTCTTTCTCTCAGATTTACCCACCGTAATTCTATATGTACCTGTCCTCTCCCCAATACATGCCACTTGGCCAGCCCATCTCGTTTTTCATCATTTAATCACTCGAATGTTGTTTGGTGAGGAGTACAGATTGCAAAATTCCTCGTTATGTAGTCTTCTCCATTCACCTGTCACCTCGTCCCTCTTAGATCCAAGTGTATTTCTAAGCACCCTATTCTCTAACTCCCTCAGCCTGTGTTGTTCTGTCCTCGTGAGGGACAGTGTTCCACAGCCATACAAAGCAACAGGCGAAGCTGTGGTGCTGTGTACCTCAGTAAAAGTGAAAATATAGAATTCTTTTTTCTACCCACTTGTTGTATTTTTGTCGTATGTCTGATCTATTTTTTCAAGGACATGTGTGTAAATCGGCCTTTGTCTGTCAACTGTATCGACCCAGGCAAACACAGGCGTATGCAGTTCGATGCATACACGTGTAAAAATACGTGGCAAAAGATGATTATTTAAGGTTCACAGATAAATATATATATGCACCATCGTATTTTTAGTACACTTGCATTCAAAATGAGCAAAGAAAATGCTGATGTACTTAGTTAGTGCACTGAAATCGTGTGTTGTGGCACCAAGAAATTTTTTTTGTACATGTGAGTACTTGTTATGGAGGAATACAATGAAACGCACATATATATATATATATATATATATATATATATATATTGGAAGTAATAAATATACGTCTGCGCATGCTCGGAAACCTTGTAGAGGCTTGTTACTATTACGTAATTGGATGTTCTCTTAAGCAACATATAATTAGGTTTGTTAATTAACGGTGACAGTGTTTCATTAATTTAATGTATCTTGGAGTGACATGCTACTCTGAATAAAATTTGACCACACAGAAATTTCAACAGCAAGAGAGATAACTTTTGGCTTTTGCCTTCTTCCTGGAAGAGCAGTTAGCCTAGTGCCTGTTCAGTGCGTGTCACTATGTACGTAAAATGTCCTCTCGCTTTCATGGGACAGATACAGGTTGTTTGAGACTCTCTTGTATACTGAAATGGAGACAGCAGGTGTTTCCACATGTTCTGTAGAGGCCGTGCCATGGCTCAGGCGGTTAGCCGCCGGCCTCCCACCGCGGAGGCCCGATTTCGATCCCAGAGTCAGTCTATGTGGGATTTGTGGTGGACAAAGTGGCACTGGGACAGGTTTTTCCCCGAGTACTTCGGTTCTACCCTGTCAATTTCATTCCACCTGTGCTCCATTACTAGGGAAAGGACAACAAATAATAATCATCTTCATCTTCATCATAGGGTTGCACAATAAGCCTCAAGGCTGCGGTGCGTCCGTAGCGTCTGCTGCGGGGCCCTTCAACACTAAAAAAAAATATTCGGTATTTATACAACAAATACTATCATATCCAAAAGAGACTTAAGTCTTCGTGGCCAGCCTGTAAGAACATAAAACCTTACACGTTTATTTGTCTACCTAGAACAGCTCTAGTCGTCCTCGGCCTCCTCTATGAATTTCTCCGATCACACCCAGACACACCACATTTGGTAGGATTCCTCTGGACAAGCGATCAGCCCAACACGGGGACCTATACTTGAAAACACAACATTCAAGACAGACAGAAGTCTACACCAAGGGCAGGATTCGAACCCGCTATCCCAACAAACGTGCAATCTCAGACCTACGCCTTAGATTTCGCGGCCGCTGGGATCGGCTTCTACAACATATTAAAACTTTATAATTTTTTTCGCTTTTGGAGTTAATTAATTCGATTAACTTGCACATTCAGTTCTACAGGCCGCTGGAAAGGAGGCCACTAGCATCCTGCAGAACAGTGTAGCATTTCATATTGTTTGTCTTGGTCACATTTGATTCAAGGGTTAACTGTGTGTGTTCGTCTCCAAATATATGTAGTGTATACCCATTTGAGATTTCAAATTCTGACTTAATACCGCATATTTATTATGTTCAGTACAGTTCGTGACTGAACTTCGCGTCTACGGAAGCAATTTCTAAACACTCCCCTTCTTCTAACTGGTGTAGTTCACGCTAGTAGCACTACAAAAACATTTTGCTCACCATTTAAGCGTCATATGCGACCACTGTATTCATGCAGCAGATATTCGAACAAGTGTTTTCGCACTGTACACCATACTATGTCCCCTCGTTCTCCCAGCAGGAATAAGGCGTTTCTTCCACGAATCCTCCCACACACCAACACGCGCGCGCACACGCGCGCGCGCGCACACACACACACACACACACACACACACACACACACACACTTCCAATACTTTTCTTTAGCGTCTGGGGTCGCAAAGCTGAGGCCTGAACTGTAATATCACGTACTTTACAGTGATACGACGTAGGGAAGTTTTGTAACTTATGTTTCTTCCGTATTTGGAAGTCATATCCGCTTCCCTTCTGTAAGACGCTCACGACCAGACGTCGTCGCGTAATGAACCCCTTACCACTTCTCTGCAGCCCGTTATTCCACAGACTCTTTGATGCCGTCACCTGCTCTTGATGTATCACATCAGATTTCGTCGTTACGCTAAAGGAAAAGGGTGGGACCGCCAGACGTGTGGCAGTAACAGATCTACCCACACATATTCATCGAAAGTCCTGTTACGCCTTTGGAACACCCAGAGTTCAGCTGCGCTTGAAGTCAGCACTTTTGATGTTCTACTTCTGAATAACAGGGACTGATGTCCGTACCCATTTAAACAGCATATTAGTAACTGCCAAGGGTGGATCAGTCAACAATTTTCAATGATTATAAAAACATTATATTTGTTTTTATATAAAATTGCTACATGTTTCGAATGCTAAGTGTCGTTATATAAAGCCGCTACATATTTCAAGCCAGAAGTTTATATATTAAATTGCTGCATATTTGAACCTCTATGAATTTTTAAGTAAAATTGCTACATGTTTCAAACCCTAAGTGTTTTTATATAAAACTGCTACATATTTCAACCCAGAAGTGTTTTATATTAAATTGCTGCATATTTTAACCTCTATGAATTTTTATATAAAATTGCTACATGTTTCAACCTCTAAGTATTTTTGTATAACGTATGCTTATTTCAACCCAGAAGTGTTTTGTGTGAAATTAATGCATATTTAAAACCCTACGTGTCTTATATAAAACTGCTGCGTTTTTAAATTCCTAAGTATTTTAATTTTAAAATTTATACTTATTTAACCACCAAACGTTTTGGTTTAAAATTGCTCAATATTTCATCCACAAGTGTTTTTATATAAAGTACTAATATTTCAACCTCTAAGTGTTTCTATATGAAATGGCCATATGTTTTAACCGCTAAGTGTTTTACGTGTAATTACTACGTGTTTGAAATCTTCCGGCAAGAATATGTAAAAGGTCGGTGATGAACATTTAAAATGCTCGTTTCTGTAAAAGAAGTCTCTTTTGCAACGACCTTTCACAAGTACGTATCTGATGATGACTTATGGGTCGAAACATGTAACAATTTTTGTATAAAAATAGACTGTGTTCGTAATAAATTAACTGTGTTAACTGATCCACGCTTTGTACGTAATTTACGAAACGCAACGGGATGTTTTCTGTCAAGATAATACACTGTTAATGTATCAGTCCTGCCAGCACATGTCGTGTCTGTAAACCCCAAAGCCGTGTATTGTTAAACAAAATGAATATGTATAAGGGATGTGTTATCAAACGCTGAGTACAACTAGGGAAGTGACAGAGGTTTAATGAAGCAAATATGCCCTTACTTCGACCTACTTTGACAGCTGTATATCTCCTGCATGAATGACGTCAACAATTACAAAACCTATGAAATGTCATTAAAGGAAACACAAAATATTATACTGACAACTCAGGAAAGGTTTATGGTATCTCTGTGTGTTTTACTTAGACCTGATTTTACCAAATACGGATTTCATATACTCTCAGCTCCTCTCCAGATATACGGGAATTCAAATCACGCAGAATGAGATGGGCGACATATGGGGCTCTTATGCGGGACAGGAGAGGTACATAAAGGATTTTTGTGGGTGAGACCTGATGGAAAGAGACCTATTGGAAGACCTAGGCGTAGGTGGAAGGATAATATTAAAGTGGATGTTTAAGAAAAGGGATGGGGAGGCACAAGACATGTAGCCCAGATTTTGCTCCTTCAGATTTCCACCGCTTTGAAACACTCAAATATATCTTCCGTGGAAAAAGGTTTGGGAGTGCAAATGAAATTATTGAAGAAGTGGTGGCGAGTATAAAATTGGAACTGGTACAAGAAGGGACTAGATCTCTTGCCTGTCTCTGGCGTAAGGTTGTATAAGTTTATGGAGATTATGCAAAAAATGAGGTGTATAATACATCCATATGACAAAAACACTAATCACCAACAAATGCACAAAGAGAGTTTTATCATCAATCGTAACACACTCCTACATGTTTCGACCCTGCTGGGTCATATGCAGGGAGAATTTTTGTTATCGTTACACTAAGGTTGCACTTTACAGTTGAGTGAGAATGTGCTGTTGACTGTGTACTGTGTACTGGAGGCGTGAACTCTCCGCGGTCCGGGCCTGCAGGCCGGGACCACATAGAGTTCACGCCTCCAGTAAGCAGTACACAGTCAACAGCACATTCTCACTCAACTATAAAGGGCAACCTTAGTGTAACGATAACAAAAATTCTCCCTGAAGATGACCCAGCAGGGTCAAAACATGTAGGAGTGTGTTACGATTGATGATACAATTCTGTTTGTGCATTTGTTGGTGATTAGTGTTTTTGTATAACATAGTGCACGGACATGGAACACATTACATCCATGTGGTAATATTACGATTATGACCAAAGAATTACATAATATGTTACCAGCAATACAAATCTGTGTTGTAAACGTTTCAGGCAACCTTGGTGTGTACTGTTAAATAGCTCCATCTTCCGGAGTTCTATATTACTAAAACGTCGCGCTCAAGTTTAAAACCAATACAGTACTATTTGTTGTCATATTTTAAAGTAAACCTGATTTAATGCGTGAGTTTATCCTTGACGGTTGTGATCGTCGCATGGAATTTCTAGAGATCGTGCTGGCATGGCAGAAAGAAGATTCCAAATTACTGAGAAAGGTTCTGTGGATATATATTGATAAAAAACAATACACCTTTTTAAATTGGAAGTTTAAGTTCCGATACTTCTGTTGCTGTTCCTTGGACTTCTTATAAAAATGCTGACTTTTTTAAATTCGGGTTGCAGAGCGTGTGCCAAATTTTCGGGTATATGTTGAAGTCTGACACTAAATGGTGGTGTTAGGGTCTTAGAGTGGGGAAACAACTGTGGTAACAGCATTCAGTTTAAGAGATAAAACTGTTTAACTTCGTGTACTTATTATGACCCTATATTTTGGGTTTAAAAAGCGCATAGAATAGTATTATATGACCCTAGGTCCTGGTCAAATAAACAGAGAGTCAAATGTAGTTTATCTAAATCCCCCCTTCCACAATTTCTCTCTCTCTCTTTTTTTCTACTGAAATTTCTTAGAAGTTAATTAGCGAAATTTTAAAATTTGGAAAATAGGTACATCTATAAACAAAAACCGTACATTACGTACAATAACGGCAGAGTCAAGTGATATCAATTACAGTCTCGTGTACTGAAATTTTCTTCCTTCGCAGTTTCAAAAATACTTGCTCGCAAGGTTGCTTCATATGGGAAGCTCTTTTTATTTTAATCGATTTTGTATTACGGGCAGGCTAAATGTTGGAGGTCATAAAAGTTCGCAGCCGTATTACCTTCAGTTCTATTAGATCCGTAACGCGTTATATATTGCAGTCTAGACTGTGTTTTGATCTGTGTCAGACAACAACGTAAAGTTCAGATGGAAGGACGGAAAGGAGAAAGAAAAGAACTGCAGAGAATGGAAAACGAAAAGATAAAGCATAGATGAGAAAACCTGGGAAGAGAAACGAAAGGAAAGAATTGAAAATCGGGAACACAAAACCCAACTCAAAAATTAAATATTCCTAAAAAAAAGAATTTATCCCTCCTCGCGCTGTGAAGACAGATAGGAGGGTGGAGGTGGAGATCCACTCATTCTGATCGTCGGACTAATTGGAGGAGAGTGGTCAGCATAAAGCCCTGGCTACTCTACCAACAGCAAAAGCTTCCGGCACCCTTTGTGTAGGAGGCTGGGTGTGTCGCTGGGCAGGTCTGGACCGTGAGGATTTCAGAAAGCGCCTTGAGTCTTCCGGGATACGAACTACAGCTTTTTGTTCTTCTGAGTCAGATCATATTCGCCACACCGACCAACCTCTCTCCGCTCCTGCCTTCCTAAAGTGCAGCACGAGAGAAAATATCATGTATCATATTACTTAAACAAAAAAAGGTCCTTCGTAACATTTTTAATGTCGAGATTTCAGATGGTTTGTATTGACACTATGTTTTAAATTCCAACTTCTGCCCAAGACTGAAGTATCTTAAATTTTCGCTACCCTTAAATACGTTGAAGAGCTTAAGATGCACGGAGGCCAGCAGCTTATGAAGATTTAAGGGTCCGTACAGGGCAACGATTCAGGTATTGCGGGTTTAAGTGAAGATTATTTATGGGCACCTTACACCTGCTTCGAATCACAAAACTGTCTTTCCTATTTCTGATACATTTGTTTTCTCTGTAACTAATTGCGTTTTTCGTAAGCTTTTCTTATTTGTCAGAGGGGATACAGGCCTGCAGTTTGTCGGGGAAGAAACGAAATCTTTAGTCCATCGACCCAGTTCCTTTGTTTGTCGGCGTAAAAAAAGATATAGTACCACGAAAACAATAATCACCAACAAATGCACAAAGAGAGTTTTATCATCAATCGTAACACACTCCTACATGTTTCGACCCTGCTGGGTCATCTTCAGGGAGAACATTTTTGTTATCCTTACACTAAGATTGCCCACTTTACAATTGAGTGAGAATGTGCTGTTGAATGTGTACTGTGTTGTTTTTGGAGGCGTGAACTCTCTGCGGTCCGGGCCTGC
>BLKM01006602.1:0-23694 GCA_013340265.1 Coptotermes formosanus
TGTATGTATGTATGTATGTATGTATGTATGTATGTATGTATGTATGTATGTATGTATGTGTGTTTGTGGGTATGGGTGGGTGGATGGACGCAAGGATGGATGGATGGATGGATGGATGGATGGATTTTGTAACCGCACAGGCCCGTAGCTCATACCTCGCACCGTGCTTTCAAAGATCAGTTATGGGCAAGATATTTCTTGAAATGTGTATTATTTAGCCTACAGGCTGAAGCTTGTTCGTCGATTATGTTCGGTTGCTTTACTTACCCTTCTATAAATAGAAGTTTCTCGGAAGCCGAGAGCTCGGGCGGTCAGCTGAGAAGAAAGGGGTCGGGTATTGTTGCTTTACCCGGGTGCAACTGGGGTTGCTGTGTGGAAAAAGCAATCAGCAGTCCTTGGCAATACTTAGTGGAATACAGAGGACCCTTCTGGTATACCAGGCAAGATGTACTAAGTGCAGGTGAAATAAAACCTGGAAACGCATTTCAAAAAGTAATATTCGTGTGTGTTTTTTCCATTCGCCTTATTCCTCAGATAAGTCAGTGCGCTCCGACGAGCTACCTTACGTAACTGAAGCCGTGGCTAATTCAAATACTAGTGGTCGGTTACAATGTATGTATGTATGTATGTATGTATGTATGTATGTATGTATGTATGTATGTATGTATGTATGTATGTATGTATGTATGTATGTATGTATGTATGTATGTGTGTGTGTGTGTGTGTATGTATGTATGTATGTATGTGTGTATGTATGTATGTATGTATGTATGTATGTACGTATGTATGTACGTACGTATGTATGTACGTACGTATGTACGTATGTATGTATGTACGTACGTACGTATGTGTGTGTGTGTGTATGTATGTATGTATGTATGTATGTGTGTATGTATGTATGTATGTATGTATGTATGTATGTGTGTATGTATGTATGTAGGTATGTACGTATGTACGTACGTACGTATGTATCTATGTATGTATGTGTGTATGTATGTACGTACGTACGTATGTATGTACGTACGTATGTACGTACGTATGTATGTACGTACGTATGTATGTACGTACGTATGTATGTATGTATGTATGTACGTGTGTATGTATGTATATATGTATGTATGTATGTATGTATGTATGTATGTGTGTATGTATGTACGTACGTATGTATGTACGTACGTATGTATGTACGTACGTATGTATGTACGTACGTATGTACGTATGTACGTATGTATGTATGTACGTACGCACGTATGTGTGTGTGTATGTATGTATGTATGTATGTATGTATGTGTGTGTGTATGTATGTATGTATGTATGTATGTATGTATGTATGTATGTATGTATGTACGTATGTACGTACGTACGTATGTATGTATGTGTGTATGTATGTACGTACGTACGTATGTATGTACGTACGTATGTATGTACGTACATATGTACGTATGTACGTATGTATGTACGTACGTATGTATGTATGTATGTATGTATGTATGTATGTATGTATGTATGTATGTACGTATGTACGTACGTACGTAGGTATGTATGTACGTAGGTATGTATGTATGTATGTATGTATGTATGTATGTAGGTACGTATGTATGTAGGTACGTATGTAGGTACGTACGTCCGTCCGTCCGTCCGTCCGTCCGTATGTATATCTTTTGTCTGTCTCAGCCTGCCTGTTTTTCAGTATTACATACCCCCTTTTTTTATTTGAAACTTATTCTGTTATTTCGTTTTCAAATATCAAGAACCAAGTTCTGCAGACAATATTTCGACCTAATAAGCGACAAAAACAACAGAACAGAATACGCAAGGTAGAACTTCGCAACGTGTAGGCTGTGTTTTGTGTATTGTCGTTGTGGAGCTTAGATTATTAATACGCAGCAAGTGAAGTGTGGAAAACAAGTGCATACCTTAGACAGGTATATTTGTGTAAGGGGAGATCAGCTGGGAGACTCGCGTATTGTAAAGTACCAGCAGATGTACTACGTTTTATGTGACAGAATTCGGGTTTAGTTCTGAAATTATTGACTTGATTTATTACGAGAGCTCAATTCGACGATGAGTTCTAAGCGTTCGTAACACACTTTTTGATCGGCTTGGAAACCATCAGCTAGTCATGACAAGCCTGTAACGTGGAGTTATTGTCTTTCTTGTTTTATATGACCGGTGTCGACTGAACGCACAGCTGCATTTGATCATCTATACCGACAGAGTTTAAGATCGAGACAGGAATTGTGAACGAGTTGACGTTGGTGGGTGTATTGCGTCACGTTTCTCCTCAAGCGAGGCACAATACAGAAGTCCCTCCCACTCTTCTTTCATCCTTCCCCTCACTCACAACTCAGGGGCCAAGACTAAAATACCGTACAGTATTAAACTGGTTCTTATGAATCACGGCTTTCAGTTCCTTCGTAGTGAGTAAAATTATGGCAAGTGGCCCTTGGTGTAAGGAATGTAGTGTGTTGAATAGGGCGATTGTGGATTTGGATTCCATTCGCGAAATTCATGCACGTTAGTGTTTCTGCTGTGTTTGTGATCCAGTGTATGTTGAAGCCTGACCACCCCCGTCGAAGCAGCATTCGCAGATGTTTACACAGAAGATTTAAAAAGAAATTCGTAAAACGTAAAACCATGTGACAAATTGGCCTGCAGCGCCGCACTTATAGACTAGTGTGTATAAATAAGCAATTGCAGTTAAATATCAATGGCTGTTATTTGCCGGAAACCCCCAAGGACACAATGAATTGTTACAGTCCCCATGAGAATGGCCGCCAGATGCAGTATGTTGGGGGGACAGCAAAAAATATTTTTTGTAAAGTTTAGGAATTTGTACGTTGAACAAAACAGTAGTGTACAGATTTTGAAGGTCTCAATTTTAATAACGGTGGTCTCTAAGCTCAATCTGTATTGCAGTAAAGTAGAAATATCCGTAGATGACATTAAAGAACGTATAGGTTAGGAAAAGTTGAAATACCTTATACGGGCGTAATGTACTGTTAAGCGCATCGTCATGTGGACACGGGATTTTTGTGTCACCTGTACTTGTCTGGCTAGAGGAAAGTACCTTTTTCAATAAGTGAAACATCCATATAACATTCAGTGAAAGTTATTAAATATTCTATTTAACGTGTTTATTGTTGTGTGTTAGAAGCCTTCACGTTCTATTCAATGTACGTACATGGAGTGTGCTGTTCCCTTGAACGTAGCATCACCTCATATTTCATTCCGCGTCATTAAGCAAGTGGAACCTAACGTTTAGACGAATGTACGTTTCGAAAATAGACCTGGAAAGGGTGCGGTGTTTCTTAGTTTTTCCAAACAAATGCAGGGTCAGACGTTCAAATACGGAAGGTCATTATCTTTGAAGTTATCTCCGATTCTTCTTTAATTGAGATGGTTAGGAGACGATTTGAGGGACTGTTATTCACATACTTTTGAAGTGTTCAGAAAACGAGAGGGTGTTGAGCTTAATTTTTGAATAGTAAGTGGCTCGATATTATCAAAGATGAAACATACGAGGGCGGACCCAAAAATTTCCGGAATTGTTAAAGAAAAATTATTTAAAATATTCGTACAAGTCTGAAACTTTAGTTTCCTTCAAAGTACTTCCCCTGTGACTGGATGCAGCGATCCCAGCGCCGCTCCTACTGCTGGAAACGTTTTCTCAGATCTTCAACGGGAATGCTGTCAAGGTCAGCCAGCGATTCTCGTTGAACCTCTGCAAAGGAACAGCTTTTTTTTTACTAAAACCAACAATATTTTCGGTTAGTTGAAGTTCAGGCTAATTTTTGTGAATTTTAGGTATGCACACTAGGTGTGGAAATGACGTACGAGCATTGGAGAAGGTGGGGGTGGATTTGTTGTACTAAGAGTCTGTAAGAGTATGTTTTACTTGCTGGTAGGCATTGTTATTGAAACTGGATATCTAATAGCTATGTAGTACAAACGCTTGGTTTAGCGTGGTGACTTTTATGGCGACTGCCCCATAAGAGCAGGTACAGTGTAGGGATATTTACCTCCGTGGAGTCCAAATTGAATTATGAATCCTTCGATTGGGATCAGCGCACCGCACACGGTGCTGTCTGTACTTTTATGTTTTTATCATGGATTTTAGATGTGCCAGCGTTGAATTTGGAAAACATTTTTCGATATGTCTCTTTGCCTATTCATTTCGTACATTTCAGTATTTTCCCCTGACGGCCATGATACTACACTTTTTCATTGCCGTCTCCCTCTCATGTGTGTTTCATTACATTTCTCTTGTCTTCATTTCGTTCTTGTGATACCTCATTTTGTTTAGCTTCAGGTTTATTAACTTCCTCGTTGCAGTATCCGTGTTCTTAAGTATTTACTTCATTATCAGATTTTTACCATCATTAATTTTCCGTCTGAGATCCAAACGTTTCTTATAGTTGCTGTTATTCTGGATTCTCTTTAGGGTTGTCCAAGGTTCGAACCCTACCCGGAGTATGGGTAGTTTCTCTGAGATAGTTTAGGTTTCTTTAGCCCTTCTACGTGCATTCTTATGTATAAATAGGACCAACAATTTAAAGAGTACGATTAAGCTGCATTACTTTTGAAGATTCATTTCGTACCGCACAGTAAACACACTCCGTCTCAGTTATAAAGATTCAGCATTTTGTGCTGCGTACGGAAATAATCACTGTTTGTTCTGACAGCCGCGCAGAACATATAATAAATTCACTCGTGTTGCAGAATGTAGAATTTCGGAATGTTAAACCTGTGGTACATAAAGTAACCAGTGGGCCTAAAAGTGTGACGGTCATAGTGATTAGAATGTGCGAGAGGAACACAATGTATTCCTCGCATAAAGTGAATGCACATTTTATACTTCTGGCACTATTAAACGGGTTATAGTTAATATTCAAAGTTTTGGTCTAATACATAGGCTGCTTTCTTGTTGTTAAGCTGCAGTTGACCGTTGTCGGGTTCCTCTAAAAGTAATCATCGAAATGCTAATTTATATGCAGCATAAAACTGGACAGCCATTTAATATCATAAAACTGTAATATTTTTAGAAACTGCCTAAAAATAACTTTGTAAATGTGAGCTTAAACAGTTTCACACTCTGCGATGCCACACAAAATAATGAGATTATGATTTGGAAAATGTTAATACTCTTGGAGTGCACATGTACACTGTGCTTTACGACCATGCCAGTAGTGTGCATGCATGTAACTACTGCTTTATAACCTTGCCAGTAACGTATATTAACCCTTTAAAGACGAAGCGTGTCTGTTTTATATAAGGACTCAGTGCGTACCGCGCTGTAAACACTCTCCACTTCTGTTATAAAAACCAATCTCTTTATGTTTTATAAGGCAAAAGTTGCTGTTTGTTCTGAAATCCGTACAAAACACATAAACGCAACGTGGGCACCACCTAGAATTTGTTAATGTTAAACCTGGTGGTATGTAAAGTTACCGCTAGGCTTTAAAAGGTTAATGTAACTATCACTTAGTAAATATGCAATTATTGTACATTCATATAACTACTGCTTTTGACAAAGCATCGTTTCACTAACCCATTAAAGCCTAGTAATCATTATGTGCACCACCAGGTTTAACAAAAAAATTGCTGTATTTTGCCCACACACTGTACTTCTGTGTGTTCAGTAACCTTTTTAATAACCAACGCCCATTATCCCCATGTCGGAGTTCACCGATTTGTTTTGGCAATTTGTATTGTGTTCCATATGTAGTACGAATTGAATGTGTGTGCATAAAGTACAATTTAATTTTTGTCATAAAGTGTTATTCAATTAAAACTGAAAATTTTTTTCTATAACTTTCTTTTAAACTGTTCTTTCACAGACGGGGATGCAGCTGCCCAGATCGGGCCCGACCCCACCGCCACACAACCGTATTTTTCCACAGTTGGTCAATCATACCGAGTGAAAACACACGACACGGTGGTACTTCCCTGCGAGGTTATCAACCCCGGTAAGTAAGAGGTTACTTCAACTTCGTCTGTTACACATCGGTGTATTCTTTCTACATAGCATATTGCGCCAGTACTGTATTACACACCTCTTAATATTCTATTTATTACCACAAATAACTGATGAAACACAGACCTAATCTATATTATGCTGAATCAGAATATTAATTGACTTAATATGTTGGTTGGCTACGTTTAAATTTTTGTGTAACTTGGGCCCTTTTAAATTTGTGTATCGTCAGAGCCGT
The DNA here is from genome assembly GCA_013340265.1 of Coptotermes formosanus. Classification (NCBI taxonomy): domain Eukaryota; kingdom Metazoa; phylum Arthropoda; class Insecta; order Blattodea; family Rhinotermitidae; genus Coptotermes; species Coptotermes formosanus. Next base: position 6,216 of record BLKM01006602.1, read on the forward strand.
TACAAATCACATGACTGTGAGAACATTCAATATATTATGTTTGCTGGAATAATTTCTGCAGTGTAGACTGGAAAATATAATAATACTTTCATAACTGCGATCCTTCATGTAAAATTAATGAATTATTTCTTCACAAGTGATTCTCATTTTCGATGGGTCTTAGGTCAATACACTAACGATCAGTCGGCTTGGCGTTTACTGATGCGTTATTGTGCTGGATATTGTGACTTTCTAAGGGCACAGCAGTGTTTGCTGTGCAAAATTTTATCGAGGGATTTATTTCGTTTGTTATTTTATCCTCACTAGAAAAACAAAACAAAACTTTGCTATTTTATCCACGCTAGAAAGACAATACGAAACTTTGCAAACTGGATTTTTTTGATACGCAGGTTGTATCTGTAAAGTGACACATGCACTCACTCCGAGAAGCAAGTTTGTGTAGATAGGCTGGACCAGTACACTTGTGCCGATAAAATTCGTCGGTCTGCATGAAATATTTGTAGTATGTGTAGAGCTGAAATACATAAAGCTCTTGTAGCAGGGCAGCCTGAGTTCGAGTCCAAGGACTGCCACCCCCAGATGGAAGATGTGATATGGTATATATTGGAAAGCTGCATTCCCCTGTCAATTTGCTGTGCGAGGGCCAGCTTGGCACACGACAGTAGGCATACTGTGAACCCTAAGCAGGTACCCGGTATAACGGGACCTAGCTGAGGGCTGGACAGGCAGTCTGCGGTACGCAGGGCACTTGGGGTTTGACTGTAAACAAGAAAACACTGAATTATGGTTCGGAGTTAGGTATGATGGGATTCGAGCGCGATAAATTCCCTGGGTGGAACTCATACCTACCATGAGCAACCGGCTGGAGCCTGGTCTCGCACATATGATTATCACCAGCCTTCAGTAAACTTTTAAAGCGCCAGTAAACTTTGAAAAGCACAACAGTTAATTATTAGTAGTTAGTAGTGTATGTGGAAGCGCGGTTACACTCTGCTTTTGCACATTTTTAAATAAACGTAAAGTTATAATGAGTATGATTCATCGTGAAATTTAAAAAAAGATATTACATTTCCTCTATATCTAAAGCACACATCCCTTTCTGTATAGGAAAATGGGCACGAATTCAAAAGGTCATCTCAGTATAGGGTTCTTGTGACATCTAAGCCAGACCCTTGGACCGTCTTATTCGTATTACGTGAAACGAGTGACCTGATCCGCACGGCACTTTCGGTAGATTTAGCTCGTGAAAAAAATTTTATCCTGCCAGAAATCGAATTAGGAAATCATTGTATAGGAAGTAATATTGGTCACGAGTGAGAATAACAATGTGATACAGTGAGTTCGGCAGTGATGTGGAAGGTAGGGATAATTAGCAACAGTATTCAGTAAAATTCTTGGCCGTAATTGAGCTACTGAACTATTTTAATGCGAAAGCGTAAAAAATCCATAACAAGAAAATTATGAGCGATGAGGTGTGGAAGAGCGAAAAAATAGGATGCAAAGAAATGAGAGCCAAAAAAATGAAAAAGGGAGGATAAAAGAAACGCTTTGCAAGCAAGACGTTTCTGGTCACTGACTCCAGTGGTATAATCCATTGAAGTAGTGAATTACAAATTAATTGCCCAGTAATAAGTATCATTGGACGGTGCTTGGTATATAATTACTTAAATTAACATGTAGCCCTACATGTAGATGCAAAAAGCTGTCACTGTGCACGCCTTTAAGGCGTATGACGGAGTGAAGGCATGGCTTCACTCATTCTTAAACTTGGCACTAGGTAGAGATGTGTATGGTCAGCTTCACACGTCACTGCTTTATATCAGAGTAAACAGCCAAGGATGTCCATTGAACACGTGACCGGACGGACCACAGAGCTCGTCGTATGGACACTTTGCAGAGCAGAAAAATATTTTGACCCTTTCAGGAATCGAACCGCTATTCGTAGTTGTCAAATCTGTAGCTCTCTGTAAGCATAAAATTTGTTAATTTTTCTCCGTGCGAAGTAATTTCCTCAGCTCTCCGTTTGCATGCATTCTCATTCCCTATACCGAGGAGACAAATCTTTTTTTAGGGATCATGTAAGAATAGAGGAGATGATTATCAACGGACGGCTATGATGCTGGAAGTATAAAGGCATTGAGTGTTCACATTGTATGAATATCTCCTATTCGAGTTTCGCCCCATACAGGGTGACTTTCAAACGATTCTCGCTTACACTGTTTTTACCCAGTCTGTATTCCATTTCAAAATTTTCCGTGTTCATAGGAGGTCTGCTGATAACTAACTAACTAACTAACTAACTAACTAACTAACTAACTAACTAACTAACTAACTAACTAACTAACTAACTAACTCCATGGAGCAGAGGCCTTCTTGAGAAGCTAACAGTTTCTCAGCTAGTCAAGAAATTCCCCGCATTTTATGGAACCCGAAGGTTCATTACCACATTCACAAGAGCCCGCCACCTGTCCCTATCCTGAGCCAGCTCAATCCAGTTCATGTCCTCCCATCCCACTTCCCGAATATCCATCTTAATATTATCCTCCCATCTACGCCTGGGTCTCCCAAGTGGTCGCCTTCCCTCGGGTCTACCCACCAAAATCCGGTATGCACCTCTCTCCTCCCCCATACGTGCCACATGCCCCGCCCATCTCAGTCTTCTCGATTTGATTACCCGAATAATATTTGGTGATGAGTACAGGTCATTAAGTTCCTCGTTATGTAGTCTTCTCCAATCCCATGTCGCCTCGTCCCTCTTAGGCCCAAATATCCTCCTCAGCACCCTATTCTCGAACACCCTCAGTCTTTGTTCCTCCCTCAGTGTGAGAGACCAAGTTTCGCATCCATACAGAACAACAGGTAAAATTATAGTTCTGTATACCCTAATCTTTGTGTTTTTGGATAGGAACCTGGAAGACAAAAGATTCTGCACCGAATGATAGCAAGCATTCCCCGACCTCAATCTGCTCTTAATTTCTTCATGAATGGAGTTTCGATTCGTTAGGGTTGCTCCCAAATATTTGAATTCTTCCACCCTTTCAAAGGATTTATTATCTATATTTATGTTGTGATTGTGTCGTGCATTCTGATTTCGAGACATGACCATGTACTTAGTTTTCTCAGCATTTACTTCTAGACCAATCTCCTTACTAGCAATAATTAAATCTTCTGCATTTTTCTTTATGCTATGTACGCTTCCGCCCAATATATTAACATCATCAGCATAAACCAGAAGCTGATGTGTACCATTCAATTTCAAGCCCTCCTGGTTTGCCTGAACCCTCCTAATGGCATATTCTAAAGCAAAGTTGAAAAGCAATGGCGACAGAGCATCTCCTTGTTTCAAGCCATTCTTAATAGGGAACGTGTCAGACAGATGTTTGCCTACCCGAACTCTGCTATACGTTTCACTTAGGTACATTTTTATTAACCTTACTAGTTTCATGGGGATACCGAACTCGATGAGAATATTATACAAGACCTCCCTCCTAACTGAATCATAGGCTTTCTTGAAGTCTATAAATAGCTGATGCACTGCCTCATTGTATTCCCATTTTTTCTCAAGTATTTGACGGATGCTGAATATATGATCAGTAGTTGACCTGTTACGTCGAAATCCACACTGATGATCCGCAATAATTTCCTCTGCATATGGAGTTAACCTTGATAAAAGGATGTTGGATAGAATTTTGTACGTAGTCGACAAAAGTGATATGCCTCGATAGTTACTGCAATCTGTCTTATCACCCTTCTTATAAATAGGCACAATGACCGACTCCTTCCATTCCTCAGGCAATTCCTCCTTATTCCAAATAGAAATAATAAGTTTATGGATTTCAGACCGAATAATCCTACCCCCTGCTTTAAACAATTCTGCTGGAATCTGATCAATACCTGGTGATTTGTGACTTTTTAGTTTTTCAATAGCCATCTCAACCTCAAAGGCACTGGGCTCAGGCACTAGTGGCTCTGCTGTGTGTACTTCAATCTGCCTAACATCATTAACCCCGTGTATATTCAACAGCTGGGAGAAATGATTCCTCCACCTAGCCAAAATATTGTGGGAGTCTGCAACCAGGTCACCCTTCTCATCCTTTACTACATTAATTCTAGGCTGGTACCCCGTCTTAAACTCATTGATACCCCTATACAAGTCTCTTATATTCTTGGTCTTACTGTTTGTTTCAATTTCATTAATTTTAGCTTTCAGATATTCCTTCTTTTTGTGCCTGAAATGTCTACTAGCTTCACGTCTTACGTTGTGCAGATTATCTCCATTATTTTGGTTTGGATTCTGTAACCACTGAATTTGAGCCTGCTTCCTTTTATCTAAAAATTCTGCACATTCTGCATCAAACCATGGTTTATGCTGCTTCCGTTCGTGTAGACCTAGACTCTCTTGAGCCGAGATTTTGATATTCTCTTTAATGTTTTCCCAAGCCCTATTCATGTCCTCACTAACATTTAAGTTTTCCAGAGCTGCAAACCTGTTTGAGATCTTAAGCTGATACTGTTTCCTAGCCTCTAGTTCACTTAGCTTCTTGAGATTAAATCTCTCTACATCAAACTTCTGTGCTGCTTGTTTACTTACTGCCAGTCTTTCCCTAACTTTCGCAACCACCAGATAGTGATCAGTATCACAGTCAGCTCCCCTGAAAGATCGCACATCGAGTATACTGGAATGCCGTCTCCTATCTATCAATATGTGATCGATCTGATTGTGAGTCTTCCCATCAGGAGAGGTCCAGGTGTATTTATGAATGTTTCGGTGCGGAAACATAGTGCTCTTAACAACTAGATTCTTTGATGTGGCAAAGTTTACTACTCTAACACCATTATCGTTGCTATCCTGATGTACACTCTCATTCCCAATAGTCGGCTTGAAAATATCCTCTCTCCCCACTTTTGCATTAAAATCTACTAACAGAATTTTCATATGGTACTTAGGAAAATGATCAAAAACCCCTTCTAATTCCTCATAGAAGCTGTCCTTTGAATCATCACCCTTCTCTTCCGTTGGTGCATGCGCATTCAGAACAATGACATTACACCAGCGGCCTCTCAGCACTCTGCTGATAATTCCCCACAAAATGTTTAATTGGCTTCTTGAAAAATATCGTCCAACATTGCACATTTTTCATTTGCAAAATGTTTTATTGTTTACAACCTCCGATGTAACGATGGCTAAGATCGCGTGGCTTTTATCTTCCTTATTTTTGATTTATTTGCCAACAATTTCTGTGATTCTGCCTGTATGCCTTCGAGTGATAGCAGGTTTTATTAAATATTAAACTGTGTTATAGACGTTATCGTATTGTAATAGCAACAAACGTACCTAAGCTGCTTAAAGTAGCGTTGTCACGAAGAACTCCAAGAACCACAATAAACTTGTCAGGTAGCCGGTCTTCGAGCAGACTTTTAAAATCTGTCATCCTGTACAAGAAGTGAGACTATTACGACTCGACCGCGAAGTGTGCCATGTCAAAAGCCGTGAAGACTGAAACGTACAAAGTATATCAGAGATTTTCTCTGTTGGTTTATCAACCCTTTAAAGACGAAGCGTATCTGTTTTATATAAGGACTCAGTGCGTACCGCGCTGTAAACACTGTCCACTTCGGTTATAAAACCAATCTCTTAATGTTTTGTAAGGCAAAAGTTGCTGTTTGTTCCGAGACCCGTACAAAACACATAAACGTAATGTGAGTACCACGTAGAATTTTTTAATGTTAAACCTGGTGGTACGTAAAGTTACCGCTAGGTTTTAAGAGGTTAATATAGTCTTTCCGTTGCTTTTGTTAAGAGTGCTTTTTTTAACGTGTCCTAGAAATGAAATCCGTAATACCATTTCAGACTTTTCATTACACTGCTTATGTCATAAAGACATCAGCCACGCGATTTAGCGTTTTGTAGAAACAACTAGAAGAATTTCCTGACCTTAAGATAACTCTTCTGAGACACTGACTTCTCTGGATCACCGAATTGGAATAAAACTACTTGCAACATGTTTAAACTATAGAATACGACGTCTGTGTTCCAGACGTGAATGCGACTTCTTCAAGTATTAAATGCCCCACTGGGACATTGGTTCTTTATAGGCCCCCAGCAACCAGAAGACAAATGCGTGCCGGTAGTGCGCGAAGTGTTTTGGAACCAGAGCGTATTCGACAGCCTACGGAAACTGCACAGTGTTCTTTAATTTCAACTGGCTAACCTATAAACAATTGTAAATTTCGTGGTCTTGGGCATTGTTCTTTAAGGCGAGACCTTGTTGTCGGACGTGATAACGTTTTTATTGAGTCATTTTCACTTACGGCCTAGTGGTAGTTATGTTTTAAGTCCAGGTATTGCCCCCCTCCCCCAATTTCAATGAAATAAATGTATATAAAATTACAGTATAATGATAATGAAACATGGCCTCATGCTTTGAAGGAAAAACGTAACTACAGGTGTCTGAAAACATTGTTTTTGGAGAAATAATAGGAGGGTGAAGCAAAAAAATTTAGACCTTACACTTTATGTCGTTATATTGCAGGAAATAACACGTTAAATCAACTGAATGAAAACACCGGCAAACACAACTACAAATTTACTGCAAAACAGTATTCTGCGTGACACATGCTACATGTTTAGGCCCAAAAGGGCTCTCATCAGGGTTCATATTAATATAAAAATATAGAAGCCTGACGGTGGCCCCTTCAGGCTGAAACATCTGGCGTGTTGTAAACAAAATATTGTTTTGTAATGAATCTGTAGTTGTGCTTGGTGGTGTTACCAGTCAATTGGAATCTATAAAACACAACGTGATGTCATCTGTCGAAAATATTTATGGCAGTTTTGAGTAATTTCAATACATTTGGCGCTTCAAAATTTTAGATACCGCGGCGGTTTTTCTCAAAACTCCCCACAAAATCTGACTTTTATAGGCAACTCACGCGTTTTAAATATCGACGATAGATATAACTCAGCTGTTATATTAACCTTCCATACCTTTAGCGTAGGGTAAAGAGTTTTCTTGTAAAAATTGTAGACAGCATTGTGCGATTCCGCGCACGTTCCCGCAGCCTCTTGACTTCTAGAGGCAAATCACACGCTTTAAATATCGGACATAGATGGAAGTCAGCGGTTAGATTAACACTCCGCAGTTTTAGCCCACTGGAAAGAGCCCAGTTTTCATTTACGACCGGACGTGGTAGTCCCCATTCTCTCTGGTTGTGGTAAAAAGACAGATAACTGCCCCTTCACGACTCGGAACTTCGTCGTTTAACCACTGGCCATTCATTTTACTGAGCTATTTCAACCGACTATTTCTGTAGGTTCTGAACATTTCTGAAGAGTGTTAAATTATGATACCTTACAAGTGTCGGCCTTTGTCAAAATATCACTTTAGGTTTGATCACGTGAAGAAGATGTTGGATTATTGACGGCCAAAGAAATAACTCTACAAGTTACAGGTCGCCAGAGTAACAGATAAGACAAAGGGGCGGTGTGTAATATTTCGAGGGCATAGGCATCGTGAAATATTGAAGCAATAATGGCTCTTCTACAGTGGAGAGAAACAAGCGCGAGGAGTCTGGAGAGGCTGTGGAAAAGTTAGAATCTGGGAACCGTTTGAGATTAATGAGGTAGGAAGAGTCGACATCGGGAGATTCAGTTTCAGAATGGATAAACCGAGGGTGGTGATTTAATAACAGAAACGTAAGAGGTATGGATATTAGTCTCGGAAATGTTATGTATATATTGAAGTTGTAAATTTAGTTGCCCTACAGACGTAAGGTATCACAGTCAACCTCGACTATAACGGATACCAAGGGGAGTCCAAAAACTATCCGTTATAATCGAATATACCCGAGGCACGGTTAAATTACGTTTTAAAACATCATTTAAATTAATACCGCTTAAGTTACGCTTCTTTTCAGTTTTATTGCATATGGACATGAAAATATATATTTTGCACATCCAAAACACATATTACTGCATTCCTGAACCCTTGATGTAACTGATGGAAGCACAACGCACCAAGATGTCTGAATGCTGCCCTCCTTTACACACCTACTGTACGTATTTTACAGCATACTCAACATTTTTAAATCCTCCCCTCACAGTGGCACAACACCGGCTGGTAGTCCAGGGTCTCATTATCGAGGCTTCACGATCACACTCAGACGCACCAAACTCTCGTAGGACTCCCCTCGAAGAGTGATCCGTCCGACGCAAAGACCTCTACCTGACAACACGCAGCACTCAAAACAGACAGACATCCATGCCCACGGCGGGATTCGAACTCACAATCCCACCGAGAGAACGGCGGCAGATCCACGATTTACACCTCGCAGCTGCTGAGATCGGCCGGAATTTTTCTGTACGTATGCGCACCTGGTTGGTCGGCCTGTACTGATACATACCACTTCTTTGCGGAACAATCAATTCTGTTTACGTACAGTAAATAGAAGTCTTACAAAATCGCTACGTGAAGGGTCACAAGTAAACGCACCGAAGTCAGTCCGTAATTGATTTATGGCAGGGCACTCTGCCCGAAGTGCCATTAAAGATGCTTGCATATGGCAATTACAGTACTGTCTCGTTGGTGCATAAACAACAGAAACTATCAGGTAGCGACTGCCGCGGCTTACCCATTATAACCGCTAATGGTTGGATGTTGTCCTTGGAAAAGCCTAACAAAGTACAACATTTACAAGTCTCCTCGGCGTCTCCGGGTACAAAATGGTATCAAATTACATATGCAGTCTGCATGTCGCTCTGACGAGTGCGACCTGTGGGCTCGAACACACTGTAACCGTTGTTAGCTGTCTGTTATTTTGCCAAAAACAGTATAGCCGCGGAAAATCAACTGTTGGGGAATGTCGGAGAAAACCGATGTACCCGAAGATCCGATATATGAGACACCGGTGTAACCGAGGTAGTTAACAATGATAAAGTATAGGGAAACGGACGGGGAAAGAAGAAACGATCCGTTATAAGAGAAGTCCGTTATAACAGAAGTCCGTTATAACCGAGGCCAGTGTAACCGAGGTTGACTGTAGATGAGAAGGCAACTTGAAAAATACTTCTGCGCTTTTATTACATCATATAGTTCATAAAATATGCAAAATATCGTGTGTAAAAAATTAGGAGCGTGATATCCATCGCCCATGAGTTTCACATACTTTATGGTTTAAATTTTCTTATAAAGTGATAGCAATATATGCAGTGCCAGATTTAGATATAAAACATTAAAGCTGTGTTTATGAGAAAATAAACCAAACAGATAGTGTGAATTTTTAAATCTTAGAAAAAATTGAAACCACATTTTCTACAGTCCTCCTAATTTCAGCTAGTTGTGCTTTGTGAACCGAGTGTGTGAGTTTAGCTGACTTCGTGGTTGTGTAGTCACTGTTGGTCAGCTCATTGTAGCTCAACTGCGAGTGGACTGGAAATCCAAATTTTGTGAACCCCGAAGGTTCAATTCCGTTTTCACAATCAGCGTGAAACAGAATCTTTATGGTCTTCAGAAATTGTAGAATAAGCGTCCCTACATTTTAGCGGCGAAGTTTTTTGATTTACTATGTAAACCTACCAAATTATTACAGGCGCACTATCTTGTTCAGTGGTTTGTAGTGGAAAGTCTGCTTGAGTGTTAGTTTATTCCCCACCTTAAAGAACGTGAACGTGTAGTAACTGTCCTGAAGGTGTATTTTCGATCTTGGTATTGTGCTGAGCGTCATACAGCTTTCTTATTTGCTGGTGGGGGTGTGTAGTATTCTTGCAACACAAAGCCAGCTGGGAGACGACAATGGAAGCAGTGCTGTCTTACGTATGACCTTGTCAAAATTACCCTGGGGTTGAAGACACGGACAGAGCACAGCAACATAAGGTGAATCTTTGTGCTCATATGTTGTTTCTTCTTTGTACATGGTCAGTGTTTGGAGGAATTACGGTTATGGTGGGTCATTTCCAGTAATCTTTTATCTTGTACTGAGAGGATGCGGAAGTACGAAACTACATTTCTTTTTCAGTGTAAGAGAAAATTTCTGTCCCCTGCTAATAATTCAAGAAGTCCCGTTGTACAAGCCGTGACAGAAGTGTTTTGTAGGTGCAGTGACAAGGAAAAGTTACATCACACTTTTTGTGTGTTTCTTACATACCTAGTAATTTCATGAATTGGTGGCGTGGCGATTAAATGGGTCAAATCCTTCAGGATGAGGTTTTTGTATCCTGTATGCACCTGTAGTAGTAGTAGTAGTAGTAGTAGTAGTAGTAGTGGTGGTGGTGGTGGTGGTAGTAGTAGTAGTAGTAGTAGTAGTAGTAGTAGCGGCGGCGGCGGTGCAGGAGTGGTACCCAATTTTGTATCCTACCGGTAACTCTTGCAAATGTGTATAGGTGGGGCTATAAGTCTGTGTAAGCAGACATATGCCTGAGGTCACAGAGGACGCAGACCGCGAGGAAAATGCTAATACAGTATCGTCTGTGGCTTCCCGCCGCTAGTCCGCCGGTCGTGTGACAGTCGACTGAGCGGGCTACGTTAAAACAATGAGCGAGCCGACAGGAAGTGACACAGTATTTTTCATATTGAATGAGGACCCAATATACCGTATTACTTAGAAGACTAATACTTTCATTGTTTCTGTCGTGACAGTGCATGTTACGATCGATGTTTTACTTACTGTCTTCTAACATGAAGTACATGTAGGAAGGTGGGGGAGTGGAATGAAATAGAATGGACGAATAAACATGATGGGAAAGGAGTGTGAAAGAACAGAAGTCTGTATAGCAAATGAAGAGATTTCGTTTGACATTTAAACGAGAAATAAAGCAAGTAACTGGAATTCATAGACACAGGAGGAGTATTTAAAAGTGATATAGGCCTACACGTAACAACGAAGACACACACGACACATTTGACTCCCTTGAACCCTGAAAAAAAGTGGGCAAATTCTTCCGAAACGTCGGTAACTAGCAAGCCGATGCTACTTAATATTGAAAAAAGACTCCGAATGTTCATTAACACCGCTACAAGAACCTCAAATTTCACAAAATTTACCAGCTCAATAAACAAAACAAGATATACGTACCATGTTATTGTTTAATTCAGACGTACCTCATGAAAGGCAAGTCTGGATGTAACACACCGTTCCATTTGGATTCCCTTATGATCAGGTTTTACTGCAAACACTCGCGCAAGCAAACCTCCCCCCCTCCCCCCACCTTCGACCTTAATACTATTGATACTGTTTTCATAGTTTCGTATGTCTGCATAATTATGTCTCAGTCTCTGTTTTAAAATTAAAACTTCATGGATATTAGAGTATCTAAGCGTAAGGCATAGCCTATGGTAGGTGTTTGTTTAATGGTCCTAGGATCCGTACACTCCTGAATATTATTCTGTTCTTAAAAGTATACAGGAAAGTACGTAGTTATACTGAAACGACGGGTTTCGGATTGTTGCCAAATTATGCTGATTTGTTTGTTTCTGCAGCTTTTTTAAAGGTCAGATTTATATGCCTGGACCATTATTTTTATTTCGGAAATAACGAGTGTGGTTCTTCTTGCAAACAAACACCTCATTTCCCATTATAATAACAAATAAAGGTTCAGTCTTAAAGCTTTGATAAAGCAATGTACTTTCTTGGATTATACACAGCTCGTATTGTAATACATTCAAACCTTAAAGCAGAAGAAAGAAAATATGGTGACATTATTCCTTGTTAAAGTATATAAACATATATATACGTAAACAATATTCTGCCACGGAGAAAAATAAGTACGAAGAAAAGTTTTTGCATTCTAAGATGTAGTTTGTCTTTTTCTGGTTGCGGGTTTCTCTCTTATTAAACGAAGAAATGAGAGAAAGAAGGTAAACCACACAGTGCAGGCGGAAGGTGTATTAAATGTTTGCTGAGCCCATTCCCCCGCAGCCAGGACCTTGATAAACAGTGTTTTTGCTTACTAATTTTGGAATCTTTGCTCCCTTTTCTAAGATGAAAGTTTGTAAATGTACACAAAATGCATACGTTAATTTCCTTTACTTTTCACAACAAATTCAACGGTATGGTATAATGTAACAGATCAGCATTCCAATGCAACACGGATGAAGTAGAAAACTTGTCACCGGATTTAATGGGTTTCATCTCGTGCATTAGATCATAAAAACAATGGACAGTACCAAGAAAACGCACATCAAGTTTATTTCTCTATTTTATGCTTATTCACTACTACATGTTTCGACCCTTCTGGGCCATCCTCAGGGAGATTCTCAAGTCGTACACTATATCATCGCGGTAGAACGCGCGAGCGCGCGTGTGTGTTTGTGTGTGTGTGCGCGCGCTTGTGTGTGTGCGCACGCACGCACGCGCACGCACGCGCACACACACACACACGTTAAAAGGTACGTATAGACCTGCGGAACGACTGTCGTCTAACCGTAGCTCGCATCACGTCAGTTCACTTTTCCTTTTTTTATATATTTTTGTCAATGTTTCCATCTTACTTTCAGTATGGACAACTAAGAGAACCAGCTACAATAGGACAACCATCTACCGCGGTGATATAGTGTACGACTTGAGGATCTGCCTGAGGATGACCAAAAGGGCCGAAACATGTAGGAGTGAATTAGCATAACATAGAGAAATAAAACTGTGTGTGCGTTTTGGTGGTAATGCCCATTTTTTTTTTTTTGTCACCGGACTTACTGCTTGTCCGTATCCGTGAAACATTTCAGTGATAATTGTCAGCTTTCGTTCTATGTACTTGTGTCCGTGAAACTGCGTTCCTGTATTAGTCGCTACACTACCGCGTTTGATTCACGCACTGTAGGGAATTTAGGGATTTCACCCTCATACAAACTCTTTTATCGTCTTTGTTTTCTGACTAACTTTGCTCCTTTCCTTCTGTATTACCTGTCAGACATTTCTAATTGTTTTTCTTTTTCCTTGCTTTTTTACATTCTCTGTTTCTTACCCAGAATCCATGCTCTCAGCGTAAGAACTCTGTGGATGTCACAGTCTGGGTTTAAGAAAACTGGCTGCTTCATCGATGTGTGTAAGACTGGGATGATTAAGCACTTAACTGCAGCCATTAAAGGCTGGTCTCTGTGTTTTGGATGGTGCGATACAGATTTGTGGCCCCTTATCTGTAAGCACGAACAATCCCTTATTGGCGTAGCCGCTAATGACCGAGATTCAAGCCGAGTTTCTCTTGAATACAAACCTTTTGGCTATTTATTTAGTACGAAACTTAGAAGTACAATCCTGTATCTCATATTCCATTTCAAATGAGCTGTAACACAGTATGTAAAATACAGCATTTTTTGGAGGCACATATTATTTTGTTTCACATTTTCCTTAAAGAAAAAGATTGCATGTAATTAACTGAACATTGAACAGAAACACTTTAGTTGCTTTCTGTTAATTCTTCAGCGCCCTACTTTGAAGTCAGTGAATTAACTAATCAGTTATAAGGAAGAAACAAAAAGTTCACGAACTACCTGCACAATACCGGGCGAGTTTTGCATGCATGGTACTACGTCCCTTCAGTGTTTGCCTCATGCAGGCTTGGAAGAGACTCGGTAAAAGAAATTCGTTCATTTCAGCGTTACTTTCAGCCATATTAAACATAGCTGGTACCAACTTGCTTTTGCCAGAGGAATGTAACCATTGTGTTTTGTGGCCTGCAGAATTTATAAATCGCAAGATGTCAGATGTTAGGAAGTAAACGATAAAATGTACGACTACGATATATGTACCAGTTTGTGTGTGCTGGATTACGGAAATTTGAATTGAACCCAAGTTCGTATTATGCAGTGCAGTGCGAAGCAGGGAAGCATAATGTAGGAATTTCCTTTCTACGCACTGAAAGAAATATGACCTGCCATCTTTTAGGAACTAAGCTACAGCCTTTGTGAATTGTAACAATATAAACTTTGATATTGTCGTGGAATTATACTTACAGAAGAATGTTTATTTAACCCTTTAACCTTTTAAAGCCTAGCGGTAACTTTACGTACCAACAGGTTTAACATTAAAAAATTCTGCGTGGTTCTCACATTGCGTTTATGTGTTTTGTACGGATCTCAGAACAAACAGCAGCTTTTGCCTTATAAAACATTAAGAGACTGGTTTTTATAACCGAAGTGGAGAGTGTTTACAGCGCGGTACGCACTGAGTCCTTATATAAAACAGACACGTTTCGTCTTTAAAGGGTTAAAGACGAAGCGTATCTGTTTTATATAAGGACTCAGTGCGTACCGCGCTGTACATACTGTCCACTTCGGTTATACAAAACCAGCCTGTTAAAGTTTTATAAGGCAAAAGTTGCTGTTTGTTCTGACATCCGTACAAAACACATAAATGCAGCGTGAGCACTACCTAGAATTTTTGAGTGTTACTCCTGATGGTATGTAAAGTTACCGCTAGGCTTGAAAAGGTTAAAGAAAGATAAACATGAAATAGTCGAGAATGTTACAGTATTAACAGCGATGTGCAAAATGAAAACAGAGTAAGCCCGAACGGCTGGCAGTTTTACTTACAACCGAAGAAGAAATTTCTTAATGCGTCATTGATATAAGTTTTCAAAAGGAAATTATTTTAAGACGTTATTGATGTTGTAATTCTTGCATGTGCTTACAGATTATGTACGAAAATTTTGTAATACGTGTTATTTGACGAAGTGATTGCATTATATTAAGGGGACAGAGAAATGAGTGAATACTGTGCTGAAAGAGGGGAGGCGGTCCGCTGCCAGATGTTTGAACCACACTAGAAATATCTCAGTACGTAAACACGTAAATTATTTTTACATTTTTTCGTTAAATAACTATATCTAAAAATATTTCAAGTTAGTTTAGTTGGTTTCAACGAGGTGCAGAATGTGTTTGTCAGTTGTGAGGATTTAGTAGCGGTGTATCGAGGATTCCGTCCTTCCGAGATGTGACGCAGCACCTATTGCTGTACGTGACATTGTGGTACACACTACTGCTTGTTTCTTGTGTTACGTGCCAGATTTATACAACTGATTGCTTTTGTCCCATAGTAATTTTCACTGCACTCTCTTTCACATATGACTATATCTTACTCTTATTTATCTAATATCACTTTTCATCTCCTGAACTCCATTACATCTTTAACAGTGTCCATACTGTGTACGTACTTATATAGAATGGTGTATATATGTATTGATGACCAACTCGTACACAAAAATAAAACCCCACACTCACCCACCTTTTTACAAACCCCGATATGTTTCGATGCCTTAATGCATCATCTTCAGGGGGCAGTACATTTAAAGAACTCTAAAAACACTTTTAAAAACACTTGATAAATAGAGCACAATTTTTAAAATTGTTCATTAAAAATTATTTTTGTAATCACCGTATGTTAACAGAACATGCTGGGTCATCAACAAACCAGCATTCTGCGTTAAAATGTGGTGATTATGACAGTAATGTTTTTAATGAACAGTTTTAAGAATCGTGCTGTTTGTTTTTTTAAGTTTTTTTAAAAGCGTTTTTGGGGTTCTTAAAATGTAGTGCCGCCATGAAGATGATGCATTAGGACATTGAAGCATGTCGGGGTTTGTATAAAGGTGATTGATTGCGTGTGGCGTTATATTTTTGCGTACGAGGTAGTCTGCATTTTCAAGTTCTGGTCCGTCATACTTCTTCTGCGTTTGTCCATTTTTGCCGGCCATCTTAGTTACCTCGTATGCTATTTATAGCACCTGCCACGTTGTAGTTTATAGTCCAGATTAATGGAGTAATCAGAAGGCTAATCTTTCGTACAATTCAAGTCTCTTGTTTAATTACTACCTTTTTTGCCCTCTTGGATTTTCTGAAGCATGTAAATGAGTTGGTAGTGCCGAACAAACATGGAAGCAAAATGCTGGAAAAGAAAATTTGCTAGTTTATTTCTTTCTCTTCCTCTTTTATTTCCTTTTTCACTCCCTGCCTAGCTTTAGTCTTTGTGAATAAGCTATGCAAATAAAGTATGCAAAATGCCCACTAAATTTTAATAAAGGATTGTGCTTAAAAGATACCACCCTAGACGTTACCAACATCAGTGAACTTTGTAATGGAAGTTTCAACACATTTTGCCAACAGCCTGCTCACTATTAAGGCTCTTGGTCATTAAAGTAAGGTTTATATGTATATATTTTTGCTTGTTTTATAATTTTAAGTGCAGTATAAAACAAACGAAACAAGGAAGTGTGTAACAAGAATAATGTTGTAAGGAAGGCACAGTAATAGAAAGATGTTGAATAAGAGTCAAAACAAAAAGGTATTAAAATCCTGTTTCGTTTTTTCTGTTAGGTTAATTTGTTTGCTCTTAAAACATTCATGAATCCCTTACTTGATGTACATTTTGGAACTTCTCCTTCGTCCTTTTGGAGCTGTGTCTGTACGTAACTTTACTGGGTCAGCAACAAAAGTGACTTAAGGCTCTTATGTACTTCGTATTGCAGTGTCATGCAGGTTTATTTATTTTTGTGGTTTTAAGAGCTCCGCAACATTTCATTTCTAAGCGAAGTTTCATTACGAAGTTGCTGTAATTTTAAGTACTGATATAAAACTTTTTAAAACCATTTAAATCTCAAACTTTATTAAAATGGCCGATGTTAAGTCAAGTGGCGGAACTTGATAACCCGAATATGAACCTTCATATTGGGTGACAATAGGAAATATGTTACATGCGTTAAATAACTATAAATTCTTCCTGGAATATTCCGTACCGTCGAGGTAATGGGCCATTTCGTCATTGACGAAGCATGAATACAAGAGCAAGTGTTCTGACGCCAGTATATTACACGTAGGATTAGGCATACTTGATTTTTGGTCGTTGTCCATCGTCTGTTATTCTTAAAAGAATAAAAAGAGCAGCAATCCCTGTACGGGCCTGGACAGGTCCTGAGGGTTCCAGCAGGTTGAGGCTCCCAGATTTCAAGCCAATCGGCACATGAAGGTGGGAAAGTTGTCAGCCCTACGCACCGGCCGCCTTTACCCTTCAGGAAATATTCCTGGTTCTCATTCCTGTTTGAGGCTAAGTCCAAGGGATATAACTCAGTCGGTGTAGTGGGTGTCCTACGCGAAGGACAACGTAGCAGTCGTGGTTCGCTTCCACCCAGAGACGACACTCTTCTCTCCTCCAAAGCTTCCATACTGACTCCGGCGCCTACCCAGAGCCCTATATAGTGGGTACCAGGGTCTCTTTCCCCGTAGGCAAAGCGGCCGGAGCGTGAGCTGATCACTCCCCTCCATCGAGTGTCGAGGTTAGGAATGAGTGGCGTCGTTCGTCTATTTCCCCTTATGCCTTCATGTTGTACACAGGGACAGCCGTACCTTTATAGAACATGCCGATTCTGCATTGCAGTCTTGTCCTCAGGCAAAAAGTTGAAAATTGGGCCCTCAAAACGTGACACTGTCACTGGAAAATCTGTTTCAATTTAATGCTGCTGTATTAAAGTGGGTTCAGATGATGTCGGCGGGAAATA
>BLKM01006606.1:0-16848 GCA_013340265.1 Coptotermes formosanus
GTACACTCTTCTTATAAGTTAAATGGGTTTAAAAATTCTTTAAAATATACTACCTCAGCTAGGACACCAATAATGCTTTTAATCTCTGCAATTCTTATGTGTAGCCTGAAGATGGCTTTGTTACATGCCAAAACGCGTAGCTGATTATCGTGAATAATGAAGAGTTGTGTTTGAAGTACATTAGTCTTTTATTGATACCAGGGACTGTTCTATTACAGTCTTCTGCAAACAGGCTGTTACTTGAGTGGCACGATTAGTTTTCCTGATACAGATGTCTCTGCTGTCATTTGGGTGGTGTGGTTAGTTCTCTTCACACAAGTGTTTCTAATGTCATTTGGGTGGTGTAATTAGTTACCTTCACAGTGCCTCTGCCGTTATTTGTGTGGTGCAGTTAGTTCTCTTCACACAAGTGTTTCTGCTGTTACTTGGGTGGTATGATTAGTACTTTCATAGTGTTTCTGCTCTTATTTAGGTGGTGCAATTCATTCTCTTCACACAAGTGAGTTTGCTGTTATTTGGGTAATGCTGTTAGTTCTCTTTGCACACTGTTTCTGCTGTTACTTGAGTGGTACAATCAGTAATTTCATACAAGTGTTTCTAATCTTGTTTAGGTGGTGTGATTAGTTCTCTTCACACAACTGTGTCTGCTGTTATTTGTGTGGCGCAGTTAGTGCTCTTTGCATAAATGTTTCTGATGTTATATCAGATGGTACATTTCTTTTCATATGAGTGTGCCTTACACTTTTAAGCTCTTGTAGCTTCTGTTTCTCATTCAGTACGGTATCCAAAACTGGTTCTTTGCAGCCGAACTGCTCATCTTCTGCAGCCAGTGCAGCATCCAGGCTGATGAGAGATAGTGTCATCTTCCCGCTCAGTACAACTGGGGCATCTGTATCCGATCCCAGATCCTCGGGATCCACTGCGACAGCCTGGGTTTCTGACTCCGACACTAGAAGCTGAGACTGTGATGGAAGGGCACCTTCTAGGTATATAGACTGTGGTTCTGGTGTCAGGGGTGGTATTGGTGTGCCACTGCGACTGTGTGAGGAAACGGCAAGTATGGGAGTGCTGGGTCTACTCCAGCGCTGCCCGCCTTCACAGCTGGCTGTCATCTCCATGCCCATTACCTGCACCTTAGGCTTACCACCATCGTTACGATGATCGTTTTCAGATGAGTCATCTACCTTTTGAGCAGTATCTGAAGGTGAGCTGCTGTTTTGCAGGTTGTGAACCTCTTCTTGGGCTGCACTTGCCATTTCATTCCTCTTCTCATATAATGCATCTTCACCCTGTAAGTTAAAGACAGTTCAGAACTCTCTGAAAAATAACATTTTTATGCGGGGCGGAGGAGTATGTCATTAAGAAATCACTCAGCACTTTCTTATCCTTTATATTTCCAGTTTCGCTAATACCAGATAGAAACTATGGTGCACAAAAATAATTTTCAAAAGGAACAGTTTCATACAAAAAATTTTGAAGTTCCACAACTGTTCTTCAAGCACATGAACTACTAGAAGAAACGTCAAACAATTTAAACCGCACAGACATAACACTCACCACACGACATTAAATTCACAGGTGGTTGCAGAAGGCTTCTAACAGTGGAAATGTATGGGAAACTACACTGTTTGAAGTCTTCTAACCCAGATAAGAACTGGCTGATTTTCACAAAACTTGTACTAATACTGAGCCTTCTGCAAATGGATACATCTTTCCATTGGTAACTTCTGATGAGTTCAGCAGCGTTATACTAAATTCTGTATTTAATTATTTCATAACTGTGTACAGAGTGTCCATAAATCACCCAAGAACCTGAAATGTACCAACTGAAAGCTTAACTTAGGAACTATTCAGTACTGAAGTCGATCTAGGAGAGGGGTGGACAGAAGCAGGTCCACAGACTTCAACTGCTCTGACAACACCTTCAACCTGACCCTTGCCAATATGTCAACATAGCAACAAACACATTAAAGCTATGTACGTATTTTGTGCACATTTATTCCATCGACATAATTTAATTAGACATATGGTTAAAATAATGTTCATAACAGAACCACTGTCACACTGTAATTTGTTTTGCCGAACTTAAACTTTTCTAATGCATATTAATTATGTACCTTAATTTCTTACAACTACAAATGGGGCACATGACTGTAGAACTAACAAATGTGCAGCCCATAGGGCCTAAAAAAGCTGGTGATATGGGCCATGAGATAATACAGACGCAGGCTACTTTCTAACCAGGCAAGGCAGTCCTACTGAACAGCATCCTGTATCATCTCTAGTCCTAATGAACAGCCCCTACATTGAGAACTGCACTCTTCTGGGGTATAATGCAGCGTTGAGTGGCAGTCCTTTACCGACATTTTGGGACAATGTATGGGTCCCATCTTCAAGGGTCAAGAAGTCCAAGAAGGGACTTCTTGACCCTTGAAGATGGGACCGATACGTTGTCCCAAAATGTTGGTAAAGGATTACCACTCGACGCTGCGTTATACCCCAGAAGAGCGCAGTTCTCATCAGCATCGCAGCAGAAGCCTGAAGTCATGGACGGCCCCCCTGATTTTTCAAAACACCATGGATATCATGCATATTGTACAGCCTTCAACCACAGTAATTTATGGACACCCTGCAAGTTTTCCAATGAAAAAATAAATCTTCTATGTGTCTGGCTTCTCTCACACCTTCTTTAAAAAAATCCACAAACATTTCAGAAACAAATTCCGTTTCTGTCCTCATGAGATACTGCCATTCACACACTGGACACAGTTTTATACATAAACATTAAGATAATACACAAAGCTTCCACAGACAAATATATTTGCCAGTAATCTAACCAAACCTAAACCAGCCTTGCTTGGAGAGGGTTAAACTCAGTTTACATCATACAACACTATCCTAATTCACACATCCCACACTGCCATCTAAAGTGGTTAATGCAGACCCGAGTAGTGTACCAAGCAGAATGCAGAGAAAGATACCAGTTTGTAGTTAACACTCATCAAAGGTTGTGTGAAGGAGGGGGGGGGGGGGGGGTGGCATTTACACAATGTTACAAGCACATGGTTTTAATTTTAAAGACTGAAGTTAGAAGCTACTTATACAAACACTGCTTTTAACATGCTGACTTGACTGTGACGTATCAAATCTTCTGCGTCAGGGTACTGTTTGAGGCATGTCGCTTTACTGCAGACAGTCACAAATGCTGACGAGTTACACAGTACCCACAAGCCACAGTGAACAGAGTCCCTTAGAAGCTGCATGCAATCAACAAACACAAGAGAGTGGCTTGGCTTGCGAACATATCCAAGCATCACCGAATGGATACTGGCACCCTCTGCATCAGGAAGGTATAGGGTCTGCAGTAGTTGCAGCAAGAAAAATGTGCTACAGACACCAATGTTCTCCCAAACAGTCAACACATTAAAATAAAAAAGAATGCTAAATGAAAACTCCTCCCATTGGAGACAGATATGGTTATCTCATTACATTACTCAGGTTACAGTAAATGAGTCAGTCAAGTCTCACAGCTACTGAGGGTCCTAGCATGAATTAGGCTTCTGGTAACATGCTGGCTGGTCAGCTCTGTTGCATGGCCCTGTATGGAGCTTTTAGTGGAATGAACGATGGGAAATGGAGGAATATGTGCCAAGTTCACCTTTTGACACCAACAATCCTACACAGAATTCTCTGGCATGGAACTTGGTTGTCCAAGTTGAGAAGTTGGTAAACTTTCCACTTCAAAAAGACTAGTGCTGAAAGTTATATCTTTCTCTTTTGATGATTAACGTTCAGAAACTGAGGATTTGGAATACCCAAGTTCTAGGGGGTCTGTAAGCGGATTTTAACTTGTGGGTAAGAATTTATCATCTGGCAATAAAGGATCTTAAACTGCAAGGTAATACAGGGCTGGCAGCCACATTCTCATACAGATACAAAGGTATCAGAGTTGAAGTCATGCAACCTTCGGCAAGCTGGACCATGCAAATATGCCACCACAGTAGTGCAATACATGGTGGGGAGTGGTGAAATGGGTATTATTAATACTTCCTGAAATTGAAATTTACCAAGCAGTTTAAATTTATCTGACTTTGACAACCAAACACTACAACATGCAGGCAATGGAACACAAGGAGGAACTGGACTGGCAGTACTCAAACCTAATATGAACTTGCAATAACTCAGTTTTAAATAATAATCACAATTAAGTAAATGAAAGTTCAATGAAAATAAACAGCTCAAAGATTTCAGAGGCACTTAAACCTATATGTGTTACTTTTAAAGTAATATTAGTTTATTTAAATAAACAAGTTTATTGTATATACTGACTGTACTGAATTCTCCAATATACCACAAAATTAATTACGAAGTGATATATCTCAGTTAGTACTTCCAAGACAAATTCAGCAATTTAGGCAGTAATTACTATGTTTAGTGCACGTAATTATGATTAAAATGCTAGGGTTAACAAATTGGCATGTTTGTAGAGTGCAAATCAGATGAGAAGCAAACAAATGTTGAGTAAAACTCAATCATAATTAAGACTGTAATCAATAGTTCAGCCAGCAAAGTGATGAAAATGACCACCTAGTCATCAGAATAGGCCAGAAAGTTCCCTTCAAGTTATATTTTATTTCAATTAATTGCACACTAATAGCGCTATACAATTTTACTATTCTGTACTGTATCCTCCTACATGTACCAGCTATCACTAGCCATCAACAGGTAGATTGTTAACACAAAGGACTTTCATTTTGATGTAGAAACATACTGTCATCAACCGTGCATAACAGGTTACAACACCGAATACATAAAACATCAACTACAATTCCCAATCACACAGAACCAAAATCATTCAATACGTGGATCAATTTTAACTACCACAGCCTTTTAATCAGGAAGGTTACCAGTCTCTTAAAAAATACTGATCTCACAAGAGCATTTCGATCCTCAAATAATATATTTAACCTGCTGAAACCCAAGAAACAATAAAATAAGTACCAAAACTGTGGAATTTAAAAAGCAAGGTGCAACACCTGCAACAGGTTTTATGTGGAACAAACATGTGGGTAACACCACCAAAGACGTATCAAAACAAACAACCTACAATCTGCCTATACATAACACATAATCAACATCGTGAATATGGCCCGATATATGATACCATGGAATCAGTACAGCTAGCTAAAAAGGTTTATACATGAACTGTCTAAGAGAATTTCTATGTTCAACTTTACCAGCATCACGGTATTTTAATGAATGAACAAAACACAGGAGAACACAAGCCCTCTATGAAGTAATGTGTGCCACCATACATATGCGTCTAATATGAACAGAGACAAGACATCCAACTGGCTTCGTAAATAGGTTCAGTCTAAAGTGATTTATCTGACCATACACTCCTCAATACATGGTACATACACATGCAAATTTTACCTAATTCATTAAACCTTTTGTTTCAGATCTATCATAAGAAATCCATTAATTTGCATACTGTACCATTATTGAGGTTTTAATTCTACTTAATTATTTCTACAGGACGCTGAACCATTTATAGTCTACAATGATTGTACATATACAGATGTCTGGTTGCAAACAGCAAATACATAAGAAGAAACAGTTTTTAACAAGAACTGCATATTCTTAATTCATTTTCTTAATCTGATTTTAGCTTCTTTATACATACAATATTGACTAATGTTTTAACTATTCAATATTGTAACCTATTACACACAGTTGGCACCAGTATGTTCCTACATCAAAATGAAATTCCTTTGTGTTAACAGGCTCCCTGAATCTGGCTAATGAGACCTGAAACATGAAGGAGGAAACACTACAGAATAATAAATTTATATAGTACTATGAATGTGCAGTTAGTTGAAAAATGTAAGGTACTATGTCTATTGCAGAGAACAAGCATAATGTTAAGTGCCCATTTGTTGTTTGGGAGTGGTGCCTTCGAATCTCACGATGTCAGTTTGTCACTTCTAGCAGAAAGGAAATGGTGAAGACATCCAAATAATAAAGAACAACATAATCCATCACAAAAACCTGTCTCTGAAATCTGATCTACGTATTATCACTTTATACGTAGCCTGCATATGTTTAGGACAAATAGTGCAACAGAAAGAAACTGTGTACACTAACTGGAGATGGCAACCTCAGCAAGCACCACACAAATAGTGATAACCTATTTTTAGGCTACTGAAACACATCTACCAGAATTTCTGAAGTTTCATTTTACCCCTGAGCAAGATGGCAATGCAGCAATCAAAGATGATGGTATATATGAAGAAAATAACACAATATATGACTGGACTGAAACAGTTCCATCACGACTGACGGATGATAGACATGCTTCCAGCATACAAGCAAACCCAAGGATCATATTACAGTATTTACAGCATACAAAAACCAAAGTTGTTTCTGTATACGTGATATCAATCCTGCCTGGGAGTACTTCAGTTCATGAAAACGTTACAGTGATGATATGTTGCGCAGATACACATTCAGGAAAGCATTCTCACATAACTCGCTATTCTCATTTCATCTCTCTTTCAACAACCACAAAAAGTTGAAAGGAAACTTACAATTAACTTGGTATAAACAGAGTGACAGAAGACAGCGAGGAGGAACAGGTGTCATAGCAAACGTGGACCGATACAAACATGATGAAATACTGAAAAGCGGAACACTAGGTTACCTCGGTCTGAATGTCACACAGATTTCCTGAAATCTGCTAAGAAATTTATATGATGAAAAACTGCATGAATTCAAACAATCCTACTTGAATTCACTAACTGGATTTTCCTTTACCCAATATTTTTCTTGTTAAAAAGAAGGGCAATAAAGCATGGTTTTATTACTGTCTTTATTCACAGGTCAAGAAAAAATCTGGTATCCTACAAATACTGTTTGCTACTAACATTATACTATTCCACATAGCCCCAGACACAACTTAATGTTGCTGCCTTCCAGGATTCTAAACAGATTTCCACACATTCTGATATGCCACTCATCATAAACACAGTCTCTTCTTATAACTTTCCATTTGAACAAATTCTGCCTTTGCAAACAGATTCCAGTCAAATCTGTTATTTATAACACAGTGTATGGAACCTTAAAGCCCTGCTACCACATAAATATGACAAAACCCACAAACTCTAAGATAAAATGGTCAAAGATAAAAGATGGGAAAGTAGAAAATCTGCACATTATTCAGCTGGCCTTAAACCTGATGACATACTACAGATTTCTGAACTTTGCTGACTGTGTAACTTCACGCTCTGCAACTTGCCGCCCCCACTCTCATCTCATGTGGTCTGCAGACACCCGATACCAGCTGAGAAATTTTGATTCCTTAACCAAAAAACACAGGAAATACAGAAACAAATAAGTTATTCTAGTCTTATGCAGACTCACTTATGTCACTCACCAAAAGTTAGCTTTGAAGAATTGTAGCACCATGTTCTTTCTGACCAAGGCCAGAATGTTCCATAAACTACAAACACGGTACCAAGCTCAGTTCAGTGGTATTTTGTGTATAAACATGAATGGGACAGGCATGTAGTGTGTTACATTAGTGTTCTAACAAGAAACTGAAGCACGGCATCAAAGAAATGAAGGTCTGGTAATAAAAGCAGGATTTTTAATGACTATAGCAGCAAATACTTCTTTACTGATACTGCAGGTAACAGGGCTTGTTTTGTCTGTCACAGCATTTCTTTAATGAAAGAATGTATAATATTAGGCACCATTATCAGAAAAAGCATGAACAACTCGGGAAAATGAAATGTGCCTATTGAAAGCTCCTTTGATCAGTCAACAAACCATCTATAAGAAACAAAACAGTAACCCAAGAGGTGTGTTCAGATAAGAAACACATTCTCACATCTTTAGCCTCTCTTCTGAGACTTGCATAAGGCATAAAAAAGAACTGGAAACAATTTATTTCACAACTTATATTGCAGGCAAAGTCATTTGACTGTTATGCACTTGCAATGGATGGAAGTACTAACATCACAGACACTATCATGTTGACGTTCGTGACACTGACAGTGCCTTTCACGTGCAAGAACAGCTTGCTAATCTATGCACCCTGAGGGGCATTATGACTGGGGAGTGTATGAAAATGGCAGGGCAGAGCTGACAAATGTGACAACAGACAATGGCAGAAATACATATGGCTCCAAGACTGGCATATTAGGATGAATATGCAGGGAAGTTATGCACATGAACTGTGACCACCTGATGGTATTATGCTGCATCATTCAAGAGGCACTATGCTGCAAGATTCTTTTCATTGGATATTAAAAAGTTATGGACACTGTAATTTTAACAGAAGATTGTTCGACATAATGGTTTGAGGCACTGGCATTTCCAGCATTTTCTGGAACAAGCTGGATCAAAATATGATGATGCCAGATACTTGGTAGTAAGACTGCTAAGTAGAGGTGCAGTGTTAAACATGTACTTTTCATTTTCAAACTGAAATGGACACTTTCGTGAAAAAGCCCAAAACTGGACTGCAGTTATCTGATGAGAAATGAGACATGGCTCTCACATTTATTCTAAACAAAAGCTTATTTTAAGAAAACCAGTACATTCCCAGGAAAGATACACTATTACGTAACATATCTTATGATGTGGAGGCCTCTGAAGTAAAACCGAGCCTGCTGCATCATGACCACTTCCACCTCACAAAACTGATTCTGAACTTTCCACTTCACAAAGTGAGTGGCAGACAATGATGGACAAATTTGTGGACACTATTCAACAGCTCCCAAAAGAATTTTTCTTCAAGATTCAGATATTTTCACACAAGGACAAATGATACACGAATGTTCGAAAATCTTTTGCCATTGACACTGATCAGGTTCCAATGCACATGCAAATGAAGGTACCTGAACTATAAAACAATGACACACAAACTACTTTGGTCATAGCAAATATATGGCATTTTGATATCACAGCCAACATGAAAATTTCAATGCCATGAAAACTTAAAACCAAGAAAATGCTGAAAACATCTGACACCACTTACGTCTGTGAACAAGTGTTTCTGGTCATGAACTTTCAGAAAGTAAACATAGCTTCCAGCCTAATAATGAATACCTGTATGCTACAGTATGCACTTCCTCCACCAAAATTCAGTGCAGACATTCACAAGTTAGTCAGGGAGACACAACCCCTGAAATTTGGCTGAAGGGTGGATAAAAGAGTGTAATGACTTCGCAAACATCCCTATGCATTGAACTGAGGCACAAATTTTTCTACAATAGCATGTTTGAAATAAATAAGTGTCTAACCTTTTAAGTCTGTGAAATAAATGTATAAGTATGCATGTATATATCTGAGTTCAACTCACGGTGAAAAGCATCTAGGTCAAGAGTTGAGTGGTGGGCACAGCTACCTACAGAACCCAAATAGGCCCATGTCTGCCAGAAATCACCAACACGAGAGCTAAAAAGGACCAGGGAGGAGAAACATGGTTCTTTGGAATAATACCAACAGTACAATTGGTAACAGGAGGAGTGGAGACTAATCCAGCCCAATGATGGCACAAGACAAAATTGATCAGCTACAATCTTATGTACAAAACCAAAACAAAGCAAAACCTTACAGAAGTTTAAACAATAAATTAGTGATATGGAAAACAGAACCACAGATTTTGAGGGTAGGCTGGAGGTAATAAATTCAGCAACATAAAAAGTGATAAGGTGTACAAGCAAATGGACAAAAGGGTCAAGAAATGGGAGGACAACAGAGAAAAAAGTGAAGTGGACAGAAAAAAATCATAAGAAAAATAACAAGTAACTTTCAGTTTGGAGGAAAATTGAACAAAGAACTACAGACAGATATTCAAGAGAGAGAAAGAGGATGTATATACTGGTACTTCATACATACAGAAAATCCAGCTCCATAAACAGAAAAGCCATGTAGCTAAATATCTTTCATATTTTTAGCATTCTTACTTGTGTATATGTCTTAGCAGATTGTAATTCAGGACTTATCCTATGTTACCTATGTAGCTTAATGGATGAAAATAAATGAAATGAAATGAAAGGGGACCAGTGAGAAATTGGTTGAATTCTTACAAAGACTACACCATGAAATACAATTCTGTGTAAACGATGGTTATGAGGAAGTGCACGCATCAGTGAAACAGGAGACCGGTGTAGGAGTAGGCTGTAGTCCTGTTCCTCATCCTTTTACATTTATAGATGACACTGCACACTGCATCAGTGGGAAAAAATTGACATGCACCACTAACGGGAAAGCAAATGGTTCCTGCACTATTGTTTGCCAATGATGTGGCAACTGCATCATTTCCTATAAGTGGTTTACAAAACAGGACAGATCAGATGGTGAAATTTGGTAATAAGTGGAATATAAACGCAACCCGAATATAATGAAGGTAATGGTATTCATAAAAGCAGGAAAACTGAAAAACAGAGACTGTTGATATGTGTATGGTAAAAGAGTCTAGTGAAAGAATTTACTTATTTAGGAGGAAGATAAAAAGCTCAGGAGAACAGAGATAAAAAGGAAATATAAAAGCAAGATGCACATAGACAATTAAAAGAAACTGATAAATGTTTAATGAGGGTACCTAATATTGAGTTATAAGTATCAGAAAATATGAGATGATCTGTGAACTGAGGGTAACATATGGAGTTGAAATATGGGGGCGTAAGGGGGGATGGGAATCACTGATAGAAGTCAGGAGAAACTTTGTAAGGAAGTGCTAAGAATTCGAAGAAGTACAGAAAATGGAGCCCAAGAATGCGAACTTGGTAGAAACAAGACAGGCGTCTCTGCAGTATACTAAAATTCTGGGACAAGATTTAAATGATGAACAAGATACACTGTTGCAAATGTTGCCACGAGTGGCAGACAGGAAATCCGAAATGAGAAAGTTGGGCAACAAGTCTAGGCATGAACTGTACAAAACTGGGTTGGAACACATGTGGTCATACAGAAAGGCAAGGGATTTATAAGCTATATGCCACAATTATTAAACTTACATGTAATGATACATGATGGTTAAGCATAGAGGAAATGAGATTCCTAAGTTTCATAGTAAAATATGAAGCAAAAGTGGAGCAGAAAATTGTATATACACTGTTGTAACATGAACAAGAAATGGGACAGTACGGTTTGGATTGGGAATTGTGGCAAATTTTTATACAAAACAAAATGCGAACAGGAAAACCAAGTGGAAAGCTGTGCAAGTTTAGAGAAAGAGGGGGGGGGGATGCACTGTAAATAGAAATAGTTTATTGTATAGAATAATTCAGACTAGAATAGAGCCTTTTATATATAGTACGTAGACTGAACAGTTTATGATACACGATACAGGTTAGTAAATAAACACTGTGGATGTGTACTAACAAAAACTTGGTGTTAGCAGTTGCATCCAAAGAAATTTACTCGAGACTCTACAAATAAGCCTGATCTGATGCGTATAACTGCTACTGCTAGAGCGTGAAATTTGTGATTTCATGAACAGCCTAGTTATTCTGTACAATAACAACAACAGACTCATAAAGTGTACAATTATAGACCATTCAATATTTCCGCCACATATTATACACAGTAACGAATATGCCGCAGTTAAAGCATGGAATGAAAGACCATTCAACAATTTAACTACAGTTACTTCATCGAAAAACAAGCTCATCCCAGTGAAAGTATAAAACGACAGCAACACCAGTTACTGCTTACAGTGAACCGATTACACACTTTGTTATTCCACACAATACCTGAATTATTTAATAGAATAAAGGGGCCAATCTCAGTTAAAGTATAAGAATAATGTGATACCAGTTAAACCTTACAACGAGAAACAATACCACACTTTAAATACATATTCCATACAGTAACTAGCTATTTCATAGAATAATTGGTCTACCTCAGTTAAAGTACAGAATGATTGTGACATCAGTCACAGTTTAAAATGAAGAACCGATTCCACACTTTAACTAGTTATTCTACAGAATAACTAGTTATCTCACATGCTAATGGGCCATCCCCATCTAAACTACAGAATGATGCAACATCACTTACAGCATAGAATAAGTAATAATTCCACATTTCAACTATTATTTCTGACAATAACTCGTTATTTCATAGGATACTGGGCCAACCTCCATTATGTACAGAATCCTACTCTGCCTCCTACACTTCACCTGGTAACTTGTCACTAACTTTGTTTTGGACTTCGGATTCTAAATTACACAGCGCTTTGAGCAGGCTTATGTACCGGGGTCCTTGCCCATTTCTGCACAATTTTTTTTTAATCTGTATTGGTGTTTGCAAAAAGTGTGGAGCCTTTCTAAATCTGATGTCAAGCTGGGCATTTTTGTTGTGCTTGGGTTATGTGTGTTCTAACAGACAAACTGTGAGTATTTAGTCTACCATTCTGTCTAATTTATTTACAATAAATTTGGCATTCATTTTATTCTTGGCTCTCATTTCACGTTACTTGTCACAGATTTCCCCACCAGCAGTTTCACGTGTTCCTTGTTTAGGTTGGGTGAATTTTGCGTTGCATACTCCACATTGCCAGCATACAGGGAGGTGAGGGGAACTCCACTTCCAAAGCAGCATCACTAAATGGGCAGACAGTGCCACCATAATTCAGGAACAAAATTAAAGAGTCCTGAAGACGCAGACTAGCCATCAAAAGATGAAACACTGCTGTAATATGGTGCCATCTTGGTTTCCAGCAATTTTAACTGTGCCCAACAGACACTGACTAATTAATTACTTAATTAATTTGAAGACACATCCTCACGTCTACCAAAATGGCAAAAGTTTCAGGTCCCTTACAGCAACAAACCACAATCCAGCACTTCCAAACTCCACATACAATCTTAACTGTCTGCTTCTCAATATCCAATTTCATACCACAAACAAACAGTCAGTATATGCTGTTATGAAGCATTTTGCCATGCAGAAACACTGATATTGTGTGTTTATGCACGGTACCTTTCTCTCTGAATGGTTTTGTTCCTCAGCACGCTTTGCTAGAATCTCTCTCTGAAGATCCACTTCGGCTAATAAGCCTGAGATTGCTGTCACAACTAGGAGAGAAGCAGGACAAGGTAACGATGTGACAGAGCATTAGTACAATCTGGAGGGCTTCAGCTCCAAAGATGAAATCTACCTCAAGCTTGGATGAGACCACAACCAACACTGCACATTCACACAGTCTCCCTTTCAAAAAATGCACTTAACATTGCAACATGGAGGTCAGAAACTCAAATGACCAACTAGCACGACTCATGTGTCTTTAGTATTTCCCTCAGTCCTGCCACACAAATACAGAGGCAATACGTTACCAGGCCATGACTGTGTCTGTAAAATTCACTATTTACAATCGTTCAACTTTTGACATTATAGATCTCACACAGCTTAAAACATGTCATTAAATACAATATGGAATAAGCAATTAAACATTACTGCATGGGAACAGAAATTCTGAATTTCCCAGTATTATTAAACTGGCGGCCATATGTGAATTGTGGCAGTACTTTTTTATCCAAAAACAGGCAGATTCTAGTATGCACATGTGCCACTGCAATATTGTGATGCATGGCCAGTAAAAGGTTAATGAATTAGGCTATTCAACCTGTCAAACTCTAAACACAATTTTGATGTTCGCCTTGTTTTGCAGTTCTTTTAAGATGCTGAGACATTTCAAAATGCTATAGTTGGATGGCCTGGTACCAGGACAGCCAAACCAACCCTCCCTCTGTATTCATGACTCCTGCCAGAACAATTAATTCAGTGCTCAAGGAACAGATGAAATGTATAGCACTTGGTTTTGGTCTTAAAACCCAAATTACAAATAAATGGAGCAGAAAGTCATGCAAAAGTGAGCGAGGTTGGACCCCTAACCTTAGCACCAATCAACTGTATGCCTGAGGAAGAGTGTAACTTGTGTGGGACCGAGCCCATCTGAGCTACAATCCTCTCCATGGCAGCTTCTGTCTCTTCAAGACGCTTGCGAAGATGGTCAATCTCTATATCTCCTGCAAAACAAACCAGTCAACCATGCTCCCAGCCCAAAGCATTTGTGAGGGTGCAGATTTGAGCTATTGTTCCCAACAAATCAAGAATCAAGAATACAGTAATGTGTAAAAAAGATTACAGCCAGCACCTTGGCAGATCTTTTAACATTACAGTTTATAAAATTTCTGCAGTACACAAGATGGATTCTCTTGTGGCAAACATGAAGTTGCTGGATTAGCTCAGCATGTGTAACCTTAGTATACATTCCAGAAAAGTAAACAGACATTGAGATGCAGGATGCAAAAGTATACACGTCTTTCCATCACTCTATCACAGTAAAGAAACTATACTGAGCCAGTGGAGAGAAGTCTCATGGATGGTAATGATGACAGCAACTGAAGCTTCTACTTCCATCACAATTACTGTATTCCCCTCAAGCCCTCTCATGTATGTTTACCAGCCCAAAACACTCGTCACTAAACAAGGTTACAACATGACTATCACTACAGACACACAGTGAACAGAATGTTAAATGACTGAAAGCGAAAATAAGGAACTACAATGAACAGCTTGGCAGCTCAAGGAAGTGTGGAGTGGATCCATAGGACTTCTTCCTGTGGCCTCAGTGTAGGTGGCTTAACAAACAAGCTTTCTGTGTGTGTACACTTGGCCACTAACTGTGTTGCTACCAACATCCAAGAACATCTGTTACTGACTCATATTTCTCCTTTCAAAATGTGCAGGTGCACATGCTGGTGCAATCACCGCCTTAACTATATTGTGCACTAGGATTTTATTTGTCCTTTGGAGCAGACAGTATAATAATGTGTAAGACAGACGCACCTGACAGACACAGTAAAACCCCAATTTGACACTTCTGCAAGGACTTCAAATTGATGGAAAATTGAGAAAAGCGTAAAATCCGCGAAATTAAAAATATGCAATGAATAAAAACACAGGTTGCCACATAACAAAACTTTGGCAAGCTATTTAAAATATGGACTTTGGAATATTTTTACAGTGTAAATACAACATGGTACGTATATGCAAATTGCAAACACCTTCCTCACAGTACTATGATGTGATGTCACACACGACACCATCACAACTGGATATCCACATCGAGCATCCTCACACACTTTAAGCCGAAAACACCAAAAATGAGCAGGCTGCTACTCACAAAGTAAAGACAATAACCTAGTGATGTATTGTGATAATAACATGAGGAAGTTAAGTGATCTGCAGTATCTATTTATTTAACTGGTCAGTACGTGCTGTCTTCTGTTCCTTTGGCTCTCGATCTGTATAGATCATTTTCAAGTTTGCTGCACATTGTAATAATACTGTCCTGAATGCCAATCCAGAATATGTACTTTCTGGCCACTTGCAGTCATTTCAGTGCATACAAAGATGTTACCTTATATTCTGCCATTTCCCCTTGTCTTCCAGTTCTTCCTCTGGCCTGGTCAATTGCTGGCCCACTGTGGACTCCAGAAACCTCTGACAGCACTGCCACTTGTTGTGGAGTCTGCACTCCAGAAGCTGCAAACTATGCCAGTCATTTTCTTCAGCTTCAGTAAGTTTCAGTGCATTTTCATTATTGCTGTACACATGATCAACTGGAAAATCACACTTTGCAAAACATTTCTTGATAGCAGAGTTATCACCTTCAAGACTTCTGCTATGAAATGCACAGCACACAATATATCTAACTTCATACATGTAGCATCTTGGAGCAGTCTGCCATCTATCAGGGCAACAGTCTCCTGAAAGAACTGCTTTCGATAACTGCACTTGATGCACGCGTGATTCCCAAATCTAAAGGCAGCAGATGGCTGATATAGTTAGCTTGGAAAAACACTGTGTTCTTCAAGTAAGCAGCATACTGATCGATGAAAACCAGGATTTTTCAATTTTTTGTACCCTTTTTCCTGTCTAGCTGTGTTAGGTAACCTTCAAATAACATAATGTTTATCCAGGAGTTTGTATTAGCATCATTCTTTGCAGGAAGTTTTGTAACATTCTTAAAGCACTGTGGACTTCTATATTTGCTGGTTAAAAGCGGTGGTAATTTGTCTCTACTATCAGCCATGCATCCAAGGAAAAAAGACGACTGCTGTTTTGGTTTTGTTCAATCACAGCAGGGGTCTCCACAAAAAGTAAAACTTTCATTAGGTGGTAGACTGGAAAACACACCTGTCTCACCAGCACTACATACTGTATTTACCCAAGGCAAGATGACTCTAATGTAAGACGACACCCCCAAATAAAACACATCTTCCAAGGGAAAAAAATACTTATCCAAACCTACAACAACTGTAAATAAAATGTCTGCTGAGAAAAAATTTCACCATTAATTTCATACACTTAATACACAATGCATGTCAGATCCTATCTACCTTTACCAATCAGTGTCACTGTCTCCATCTTCACAGTCAGTGCCTTCATCTTCCTTGCACTCACTCCTAACATTCCCATCCTCTTACTGCCATTCCACATCATCCTCCTCCTCCTCCTCCTCATCATCATCATGTCCCATCCACTGCATTGGATATACAGCCCTTCTTAAAACCCTTCACATTTATTTCTGGCAAGATGAACTGCCATGCTATTATGATCCTAACCGACTAACTAATGCACTTATATTTCTTGTTTTATAAACTTCCTTGAACACATGAAGAAGATTCACAACTTTCCCCACAGATCATGTTAGTGGTGTTACAAATTTTAAATATGTAAGTTCTGGATTTTTGTTTTTATTTCTGTGGTCTGATCAGTCTTGAGTTCATGGCTATTTTTGTGTTATTTCTGTGGTCTGATCAGTCTTGA